>VWYH01006936.1:0-29340 GCA_013399365.1 Pampusana beccarii
TTATAGCCATACAATGCAGCACTGCAGTTATGAGTCATCCCACCATGCTTCTGTGATAGCAATTATACCATCATTTTTCTGCCTCACAATGGCTTCCAGCTCCTCTTGTTTGTTGCCCATGCTGTGTGCATTCATATACATGTACGTCAGCTGGGCCATTGGTTCTGCCACCTTTTTCTGGTAAGAAGCCCTAATTCCTTTGTGGCCATCATCACGTGCTCCCATGGTTTCTAGCACATCAATAACCCTTGTGTTTCTCTTACTGCACAACTCTCTACCCTCTGCCTCCACTGGAATGGCAGACCAAATGGCCTTGTTAGCACTACCCTCAAATGCTGGCATGTCAGTCTTGGGTTTGCCTCTGCCACATCTGGTTTTCTTCCCTTCAAGTCTAGTTTAAAGCCCTCTCAATGAGACCTGCTAACTCCTGCCCCAGGATCCTTTTCCCCTTTTGAGACAGCTGCATCGTATTTGTTGCTAGCAGGCCAGGTGCCAGGTAAGCTGACCCACGATCAAAAACCCCAAAATTCTGCCTGTGACACCAGTCCTTCAGCCAGGTATTGATTTGGTGGGTCTTCCTGCATCTTTCCTCATCGTACCCTACAACTGTGGGGACAGAGGAGAACACTACTTGTACTCCTGATCCCTTGACTATGCATCCCAAGGCCCTGAAGTCTCTCTTGATTGTCTTTAGTTTTCCCTTTTCAGTTTCATCAGTGCTTACCCCAAAAATTATTAGAGGATAATAGTCAGAGGGCCTAACCAGGGCAGGAAGTTTTCTTTTGACGTCTTTAACCCTGGCCCCAGGGAGGCAGCAGACCCACTTCCCTAAGAAGTGGGTAAGACCTGCATATAGGGCCTTCTGTTCCCTTTAGTAGGGAGTCTCCTACAACCATAACTCACCTCTTTTTCTTTGTGGGAGCTGTTTTGATGGAGGGTGCAGGTGCAGGGTCCAGGTGCACGTCCTCTGTGGCACCTCCAACTTAGTGGAATCACCTCCCTCAGTGTTATTGTTTGGGTCTATTTGCAAGGCCTCATACCTGTTTTGCAAGGGAACCTGGGAGGGTGGGGTGGTCACAGCAGGGAAACCTCCTCCTTCTATGCTGGGCAGGAACATGCTGCAATTTCTGCCCATTCCTCAAGTTGCTGCTTTCCACATCCAGGGCCTCATGCCTGTTGGACAGAGGCACCTGGAAGGTGGAGTGGGTAGGGGGATGTTTCTCCTGCCACCCTGAGTGTGGACTTTCTTCCATTCATCCCTTTCCCTTGGCCTGCCCTCCTCAGTCAGACAAGGGGAAGATATAGGAATCCCTTGATCTTGGTTTCTTGCTGCTGGTCTTACCTGCCCCTGGGAGGCCAGAGCTTGATCCCACAAGTCGATTTCCTTTTCCAGCTCCCTGACACTTTTCAACCTTTCCACCTCCTCTCTCAGCTCTACTACCAGGCTGAGCAGGTCATCCACATGCTCACACCTCACACACTGTTCTCTGTATTACCACTCCATAGCAGTGAAAGGCTCTGGCATCCTCTGCAGCCTGAGGTCTGGGTGGTTGCATATGCCCATGGCAGCTCTGAGTTGCCGCCTCCTTCCTGCTGAGTGTGGAGTAATTAGCTTCGCCCCGAGTGGATGCCATTGTCAGCTCCTTCTGCAAGGGTGACAACAACCAAGTGAGGTAAATCACTTGAGCTTGCCAAGCTTCCTTGCCCTGCCTGCTTGCTCAAACTGCTGTGCTAACGGTTTCACCCATTTGCTGACCCTGTTCGCTGCACTCCTGGTTGCCTGCGCTCCCTAGGAAGGTGTTTAAATCTCTCCCGGCTGCTCCTGGCAATGACCCTTCCATGTCAGCTCCTCTCACGAGATCAGCTGCTTTCACAACAATCTTCTCGGCAGGACCAAGGCTCTAGGATGTCCTCCTCATCTCCTCAAAATCCATGTCCCGTCTCAGCTCTTACCGTAGCCACTGCTGTGCACGTTGGTTCACCGCATTTAAATCTCCCGCGGTTGCTCTGTAGCTGCTGCTGTGCTCATCACTCGTCGCTTATTGAGGATGGCTGGACGCAGTCCAAAGTTCACTTTGATTCTTGATTATGCGTCAGATTTTTTAAAATTACCTTTCTGAAATACTAATTGTGAACTGCAAATATGACTAGCCACAAGGCTGGAGTCCTCATCAGGGACTACTCCACAGTAGGTGACATTCCCCAGACTTCCCTCACAGCCTGCTCATAGCAAACCGTGCCCACCATACAGCACTTGTGTTAGTCTTTCAGTAATTGTTGTTTATGTCTATGACAGCTGCAGATTCAGACCCTGAGATTATGCAGCAGGCAAGAAGGTGACCTCTTTGGGATTTATGACAAAATTACCCTGGAAGTCTATTAGTTTGGGTTACTTGGCGTCAATTTACAAATAAAACAAGGCATAATTGTAAAGTCTTCACAGCCATCTTGAGGCCGAAGAGTGAAACTTTACCATTTTTTGGTCGCTTTTCGAGATGCTTCCTCAAAAAAAAATCATACACAGAATCAACAAGGACAGAACACTAACATATGCAGTATTTGATCCCTTCTCTGTATGTATGCACACAAACATATACATCTGTTCTAAGAGATCTGTGATTTGGCCTCAGGTAAAAGTAAAGCAAATCCAGGATCTAATCAACTTCTTGACGTAACTACAATAACCCTTACTTTTAAACCTTGGAAATCGTGATGATGACTTCTCTCTCATGCAGGCAGTATTCAAAAGTGAGGCAGGATGCACTAATTTTGCCTATCTCAGCTTAGATAAGTAAACAGCAGTTTCTCGTACAATAATGACATGAAGCTGCTCTATATCGGTCGCAGCTCATAAGTCACTTTGCATGCTGGAAGTGACCAAAATTGACAAAGTAGAGCATGGTCTTCCAGCTTGTGAAATATAAGATTATGGATTTATATCTGTATAATTTCATAAGCAAAGGGTGGAATTCTTTCTTCCTGTCAAATTTATTTCTACCTCCCTTCGCATATAATACTGGGTTGCTCCTTGAAAAGGATGAGCATGATCAACCATACACTCTAGATAACTTTAACAATTTTGCTGCATAGACTGGGCCAATGTCTGACTACACTATTAGTGAAAACAGTTCAGCACTTGCTTAAGATCATTTCAATTGAGAGCACCACTTAGATATTTATTTATATATAAGAATACATTTCAGTCATTTTGAATAAGTCACACATAAACCTAGTATTACAAAGTATTCTGACTTAGGAAGTTTTCTTGATTTAGGATTTAGCTTTTGTCTTTCATGACTGCAAAAGCAATACAGAAATAAAGCTGGAGAGAAACTGAGTTTGGACAGCAGTCCTCATAAAACTATTTGCTCCAAGAGAAGGTGTCATTATTGCTCCAATTTGTCCTCTCTTTTTCCTCATTTTATTTTTTCCCATTCATTTCCCCAGCTAGCTGGCCCAACTGGTAAAAAAAGACTCCATATATTGTCCTCTCCATGTCTCGTAACAGTTCCTTATATAAAAAAATATTCAATTCCCAAATAATTGTCGTATTTCTGAAGAACACAGGTAGTTTGTATTCATCAATGCAGAGCAACGAGCAGAATCCTAAGCTAATGGCCACTTTGCTCATTACATACAAGCTGCCAGAATGTAACGGCCCCTTGGGAGCAAATGCTATTTGCTGCCTGTTAGATAATGCATTAAGACATGATTCTAGTTAATAAAGGGCATTCAGATGCCACACAAGGGATACTAAACATCTGCACCTGTGAGATGACCTCCCAGAAAGCTGTACTTACAGGTTTTTTAACATACGAAACTCTGCTGCAGGAGGAATACTACTAATCATGAAGGCAGAGGAATCAGTAAAAGTTTATACAGAAATTTCTACAACAGAGCTTCAGAGGAAGGGAAGGGCAATTTTGCAGTTCCTCCATAGGTCACAGTACCATATTTTACTGCACTTCATGCCATGCAGGGGAAAGTTGTTTCCCTTTATCTTCCATTTGCCCAGAACAACCTGGATGACAGCTTTCACTGGGAGACAAAGTGTTCATGGTTTCTAGGCAGAGAAAAAGAGAGCCACTTGCTCCAGAAATATCTTGAAAATACCAGATGTTTGAACAGGAGATGCCATAAACAAGGACCTTGCCTACTTGGAGAGGCAGTCTGTAGGCAGCTGATCACAGATGTGTTCTGGATGGCAAACAGAAGTACCACTCTTTGTAAAATGTCTCCTTTATTTCCTTTAAAAAAAATATGTCTAACTAGTCTTTACCACGATTCTTAATAAAAAGACCCCTTTTTGCTCTTTTACACCGGTAAATATGATCCTGTCACGCAACACACATAACCTTCTTTGACACTTAAAAATAATGAACCTTGAATTGGAAAACATGTTGAAAGTATTTTTAGAGGGAAGCCAGTTGGCAGTAACACAACTAGCAGAAACTTAAGAATATCTCAAAAAATATTTCACCTCCTCACACAGGCTCTCTGGGAGATTGTTCTTGCAAAGATGTTACACATTGCTACATGGCTATTTCTGCTTGGTGATGGAAATAGAACAGTGCGGTTCAACAGTCCCTGTGGAAAGATAGGTAGAGAGGGAAAAAAATAATTAAAAAAAAAGCCTTAGGAAAATAGTCACTGATTCATCAATAGTACCCAGTGCAGATCTGGCACTCAGGTTGTAAAGACAGAAAATGGCACCAAAAGTAAAGACCAAACTGCGAGACTACAGCTCCCGCAAAAACTTTGTTTAAGGCTCCCAGTGGTCAATATTATAAAGTCAATAGTCAGGTTTTCCTCCTGCAGATGTATGCCTCCAAGAGAAGTCCCTGGGCTACAGAAGGATGTTGCATTTATGTTATAAGCAGTAGCCTTCCTGCAGATGAAGTTATTACTGACTTCACCAGAGGCTCCAGGCACATCTTCCCTGAGACTTCAAGGGAATAATATAATATTTCAGATAACATTCTGATAACTGTTTCATACGCTGACTTTTTAAACCCATGAAATACTGATCCCTTGTATTTCAATATTAACAGTTTTTTTCTATATTATCATCAAGACCAAAATAAGCATATGAGTCACTAAAGAAAAAAAGCAGATGAAATACAAAAATCTCTGTAATTTTCTCATTATTTTAAGTAAAATAACTCACAGTACTCCAATTCATTAAATTTACCCAGCACTTTCCATTGTAAGACTCTCTTTCTAATTGCTTAACACTCTGTTTTTCACTGCTTAGGCTGAAATTTCCCATGCAATTTCTAAGCTTCAGTTTCAGTTCCAGAACAACAACAGTCGTTTTTCTGAGTGGAGAATAACAGAAGAAGATCAATTGTTTTGCTCACGCTGAAAGNCTCAAAGACTGACTTATAAAAGAGCTGAATTCAAGTTCCCCAGGCAACCACCACTTTGGCATTTTCTAACCTTGTTTCCCACTTACTTTTCCCTTAATGTCACTATGAGGCTGTAAAGTACAGAACACATACAGAGTATTTAGCATAGGGTACTTCTTCTTATAGTTTTGTTGAAGCAATAGTTTATTTGTAAGTGACTGGAGGTTTGGGGGCTCGGTTAACTCACTGCTGGAGGCCTATATCTGGATTTGAAGTCTTAATAGACTTCTAGTGCGCTGTAAATCCACATGTGAAGCCCAATATGAAATTAATAGTTACACTTTGGCTCAGGAAGGTAGCATATACAGTGTCTTGGGCAGGCTATATCATCAACAGCTTTAGCTGGCATAAGGGCAGCTTTGGCAGGCTTTTTTTCTGATGGGTATTTGTTCCCACAGCAGTATGGGAAGGGCGTAGGAGAAATTCCCATTGCTGTTTCTTGTTCTTTACCTCTAAGGATACAGCACAGTATATCTCCTGCAAGCCAAGGAAATTATTGTAACATCTCTGTAGAATATTGAAAAAAAAGTGAGTTTTAGCAAGGTGGGAAAAAATAGTCTTTAGTTTGCAAATGAGTCTGACCTGATCTCATGGGGGAAAAAAAAAAAATGTCTTTGCACTTGAAGGATATGAGCAACTTCTCAGTCCTGCATCACTTGCAAGATTTGATTTAAAGCGATTGAGAATAGCAGACAGATAAGGCTAGTGAAACCTTTAATCTGAATCTTTAGGTAAATCAGCCTCTGGAGACTGATCCACACAACAGAGTGTGCTCTTAGTTACACTACTTGAATCAAATGGCTTTTATTTCCTGAGCAGAGAGCTTAACTTGAGAAAGCATTCAGCATCATGTGGTCAGGTGAATTGCTCACACGAGAGGGGGAACAAGGATCTTGATTTTTAATGCCATCACCCTCTTGCTCCCGAAGAAAGCTGGGCCAGGCCCTGGCAATCATCTTCATAAACTGGAGGCCCTGTGGAAGGGCCTGGCCATGCAGCAGCACCACCATTTGGCAGCACAGGTGCTGTTTATAGCAGGGAGGTGCTGGCAGCTCCTTGGCATGTTCCTCATACTGCAAGTCTGTGCATGTGCACTAGGCTGCCTCTACAACTGGAGCAAGACGCTAAATCTGTCATTGCCTGTCTCCAACTTGACTCCAACTGCTGTCTGCTGGCAAATGCTGACACCCAACGCCTGAATGGGGTCTCTGTGAAGTGGGCACTTGCTACGGTCTGCTCCACCCATCTCATGTTTCAGGACTGATGAGATCTGGAACAGTCTTTTGGGAGCTATCAGCATTAGATGAGATGATGAATCCCACCAAGCACAGCTGGGAAATCTCCATTTTGGGATCCATGTAAGAATTATCAATCAACAATGGTTCCGATTATCCCAAAGACAGTGTGTTTGCTCTCACACAAAAAACATACATATTTCCCACTGCCTCTGGGGGTCTCCTAAAAAATATACAAAGAGGAGAAAACTTTTCACAATAGGCTCATTGTGACTGATGTGCTACTAAAGTGTAGCAGATTGAAACTGCATGGCATGTTGTGCCATAATGTCTGTATCTGGGTTATACTCTCTTTCAGCAGCTATCAAATACGGTTTTATCTTTCTTTTTGTTAAAGTAGTTTTTGCTGACTGAAAGTAATACAGTTCCTCTGAGGCTTCTGAGGCTTATAAAAAAGGTACTTCATATTTTCATTTGTGTGCGCATACTCAGGGTTCCTACAGTTTGTGTTCAATCAGTAAAACTGAATGGAAATAAAAATGAAAAATGAAATACATAAAGTTCACAGATTTATTTTTGTCTTGAGAACCTTCAGGAAGGAAGATTTTTCAGTCTCTAATCTTAATGATACAGCAGTCAGAAGGAGTGATTATCTCTGTGAGCTTTACACATTAATTAAGCTGTATTGTATATTCTTAGTTGAACTACTCCTTGTTACCACCACCTCTGTGAATCTCTCCTTTAAACAAATAAAGATCCTAGTTGCAAAAGAATATTTGATTTAAGCAAGGTAATGAGAAGAGTCAGCAGCCTCTGGGAATAGCTGATTTTATAGTCTATTAAAAGTAAAATCTTTTACAACAAAGTCCTGATCTATCTGTTTATAAAATAAGTATTTTGAAAGAGAGGATTACTTTTAGAGTATTCTGTGTGGGCATCCTGAATACTCAAGTACAGCCACAGACACTATATAACAGTTATATATTTATATATATAACAACAAAACACAGTTCAACATGTTTGCATTTATTGTCCAGATTTTTTAGGTTGCCAAACACTTTGCAAACCGTAACCAGCACATCTTTGAAACACGCCAGCACAACAAAGTGACTGATACTGCATTTCTCCTTTTACTGAAACAACAAGGTCAGAATGTTGCATTTTGTGTGGATGCTCAATATAAGACAACTGAAACCTTATTTCAGAAAGTACTTAGTGTTCTATAAAGCTTCATGTTGAAAGCACAGCCCAGGGGTCCTCCGGCAATTTAGAGGTCTCTGTCAAGCACAGAGAACAGGTGCCAATCATCTGTGAAAAATCTGATCTAGGTCCCCGTGGCAAAGGCTGAAATAGCAAAATCTCTGCTGCAGTGTTTCCTACGAGGGGCTCCTTTCCCCTCCCGAAGCTTACCTCACTGTCTGTACAGCCTGTCCAGCCTCTGCAGCAAAGGACATTCAGCTCTTGTACGAAACAAATTTTTAGCTACTTACCCTCTGTCCATGGGCTCTTTTTAACTAAAGCAGCCATTTAAAGTCTCATATGCAGCTCATAATTTTTCAGCTTTTCAACTTCTGATGTGGTCTGAACAAGGGTGCAGCCTCAACATCTGTTATTCACATCACATGCCAGTGCTCACTGCTATGCATCCTGGCAGCGTGATTCTAACCTCAGTACATTCTGGAGTACCAAAAGCACACACCTGAGGAAAACATCACTTTAATAGACACACACTAGTAGCTGCAGCAACAGCTAATATTCTCTCATCCTTCTGTTATAAAGAGCCTCTCCCCTCCTCGTATCATGGTACCACTTGGCTCCACAGAGCTGCTAGGTCACCTCCCTACCCTGGAACCCCTGGAAGAAATGTGAGTTTCCATTTCACACATTATCGTGGCATTTTCATATCCACTACCATACGCAAGCTGTAAGAGCACATCAATCTTAAAGAGATTTTTTTTTCCAAATTCCTTAAGAGTATTTGAGTTGAGCTAAAAGCAATGGTATGAGGAAGAACTCCACACCTCCTTAGTACAGCCTTTCTTCACCCACAAAGAGGAAAGTAAAACTATTCATACCAGACATTACAAGAAAGACCAGAAAAAGGAGAAGGAACTACTTTTATTGTTCATATATTCAACACAGAATTTTCCATCCTAAAACAGAAAACACAGCCCGAATGCATTATCTTGCTTTATGTTACTGCAAGAAAACAGGGCATCTTAAAGAACAGGCATCCAAAACGTCAGCAAGCAGTGGGCCACTTCGGTGAGTCACAGCTCCGCAATACCCAACGTTACAACTATAGTTGCAACCAGCTGTTGGCTTAATAGCCTTTCAAAGAATAATTCAATATTGCTGCAGGATTTTCTCCTACAAGTGGCATCTACTACACATGCTGCCATTTTACTTCCTTTGCCCTCATTGGCGTGGCATGGTGGGACGTTTCAGTGGTACTGAAATAGGAATACTCACTGTTTTTCTGGAGCCTTGTAACACAGGCTTTTTATTTAGGCCAATTGTTTTCTTTCTGGTCTACAGTACTGATGGGAGTTCTCTCATTTTCCTCAGGGATAGGTGCTTCATTTCATATATGCCTAAAGCTGTGGTTACTACTGGGAAATACGTGTCCAACAGAAACAATCTTGTTGGGACTGAAACAATAGCAAATCAATCATTCCACAGATTGGAAATGGATGCTGGAAGCATAGCTGTGTAAAATCATTACTTTCAAGATATAGCAGATAAAACTGGCCTCCAATTCATTTAGCAAGTCTTTGAATGTCCTATACCATATTTTGAGTTCAAGCCTCCTTAGTGTTATCAGAGAAATATTTTCATTTGTATCAAAAGAGCCACAAAGCTTCTCACAGCATTTTTCCTTCTGAGAATCTATACGGTTTTTTTTGTCTGATTTGAAACAAGTTTACAATTTCCTTCCAGGGAAATTAGCCATTTATTAATGAAAGCATTGCTTTGTGACCTTTGTGGCAAGTAATATATTGAACAGCGATACAGACAATAGATATAAGATCAGTAGTACCCCCTCAATATCCGTGAAGTAAGTGTGTCCAAGATAAAAATCTAGATTCTCAGATGGGATCAGTTTATGACTGTGATGCAAAAGAAATGCCTGGAAAACACAAACCAGTTAATAAACAGCAAGAAATCTGCTTTCTGAGCGCTATGGTGTTCAGAGCTCTTTACAAACTACTTCTGCTTTTCTTGTTTTCTTGATGAGTCTGTGGTTACAGAACTAGAATTCAATTTAGAAAGAGAATGATGTGTACCTTCTTTCCCTCTAGTACCTCGGGCTCAATGAATCTAACTCTTCTACCACTCACCTACTAATCCAAACCCTTCCTCAAGATCTACAGAAATTTAATAAAATTATAAAAGTAGAATTACCAAGACAGTGTGAAGCCCTGCTCACTTTACCTAGGTCATTTCCTTTCCAGCTGTCTAAATCTCATTGCTGTGTTTTGATTTCTACCATTTTAATTATGCAAGCACACATTTTCGAGACTCTGAAGAGCACACACCACATTAAGTGCTGACATACTGAACACCAACAATAAGCACATAGTACCACTTGACACAAATGTCACTCAATACACTTGCTAAATTACTCCAAAATGACTGTAGGTAAACTGGTAACATGGGGCTCCCACTATTTCCTGTGCATTTCTCAACGTACACCTCCTCTAGCTTATAAAAACAATTACTTTCATGCCTGAAGTGATTTTGTAAAGGTATTTGCAACAGTAGGACTGCAAGAAGATAATGTTTATTGTTAACATGAAGAAATTTGCATTAGCTGATTAGCTATGTTTCTGGATCTAAAACATGTAGGATTCTATCATTGACCCACTGAACTTTGAATTTTCAATGACTTAAAATTTACAGAAGCATTTCATTTACTTGCCTACAATCAGTAGTACTGAATATGTTGTAGCTAGCATAGGAGTAAATGAGATCATTCAGGAAAGTTACAACTGCTTTTTCTGACATTTCAAGATAACACAATAAATGCAAATCTGGACCAAATTCTTGTTTAGCATTTCACTATTTTAGTCAAAGCAGGAAAGCTATTTCCTTTCTTTTTTTTTAATAGGGAATTGGAAAGCAATTTTGAAAGCTCTGCTTTTGCTGAAATTAGTGTGCAGCATCTTCACTATTTAAACTTTGATTAAGTTAACTCTGGCTGAAGGATGAGTCACTCACCACTATAGAATTCTTTTGTGCTCATAATGTTTTACTTCAAGCAGAATAGAAAGAAGAAATTGCCCAAAATACCTTTAGCATTTGTTATATGCAAACATCAAACTACAATCAAGCAGAAGGAGTTGACAGCAGTGGTCAGAGGCAAGTATGTACGTTTTACAGCATGTCCCTCAGACTGTCTTGTAACTTGTGTGCTCCTGACTCCAGACAAGAAAATTTCAAACACTAGGTAACAGTGGAAGAAGACTACATTTTGTGAGAACCCCAAGAACCTATTACACTCAGCTCTTCTCATTTTCGAACTACTGATATACTGTATCATTGTTGTAGGAGCAGACAAGAAGAGATAATAGCATGAGGTGATCCTTCTGTTTCATGTCTTGATTTAGATAAAGAACATTTCAACATACAGTTCACTCCCTTTAAATGAAGGACCTTTAAATTTAGCCTTGCTGACCTTGTATGGAGTCTAATAATTAAGGGTATTGAAGTCTAAACTGTGTCTGACTAAAGCATATTTTCTAAACAGCCTTTCACTCTTAAGCCAAAAACAGCATGACAGGGAGTACTGGAAAAAAACACATCTTCCTTTGAAAGCTTTCCCCAATGACTCATCACCCTCCACCAAAGAAGACAAAAATTCCCCTGACTTCCTACCTGAATTTGGCTGATTTTAGGTTCCAGACAATGATTCTTCCTTTTGGACCATCTCAACTGGGTTGAGTACTCTGCCTTTCCCTCTCAGGAAGCCATCATTCTCTCTAATTGAATTACTTTCCTTGATGATCTAGATGTATTGAGGTAAAGGCCTCCCACATCAACATATTTACATTACACACTTCACCACATTCTGGTGGATATGCGTTCTATCATTCCTTATTCCTTAATTCCTTTTTTCAAAAGACAACTACAGAACTGTATACAGAATTCTGCAACCCAATTTACACTTCCCATTTTCTTCTATGCATTACTCAAGTTTATTTCTTCAGGTAAAGCATCTACAGCTGTTTTAGGCATGTAATCACTCACTGATAGTTTCTTCTGAGGTTTTGTCAGCTGTGACATCCAGATTTTTTCCAAAACAAGTTCAGCATGGTTTTTTTTTCATTCCTTTTTTCCTTTAGAATACAGAAATTGTCTGTATTAAAATATGTTGAAATAATACGAAGCAGGGTCCTTAAATCCAGTTCTTACCCTTATTTACTCTTCTTAGGATCTTTATAATCTTATACTCAACAATTTTTTTAACAGCCATAACTTTATTTATTTCCATGTAATAAAACCCTGCTCAATGCTTCTATCAATCTAGTACATGATCCAACAAACCCACTAGAAATACCACTATTCAAGGTGATTTTCACTGAGACATCCATTATTCAGCTTCAAATGCATTTAACGCACACTTGATTTACTGATATTATTTTAGTATGCAATTTTAAACCTGGACTATCATTGGATGAATGCCATTCAAATATTTATTATGCAGTTACCTTGAGGAATCAAAGTTATAACCTGATTGAACAAGACTTGTTTCCCATAGAAAAATGTGGAACTTGCTACATTACTGTTTTGCTTAATCAAATGCAATATCAGGCCTTTCTATTACACTGCCTAGGGCTGAACTCAGTTTAACAAGTTACCCGTGCTACGCTTGTCTGCTTCAAATAGCTCTCTGAAGTGTTATAATCTTCCATATTTATTAAGTATTAATGCTAGCAAGAAAGACATCTTACCCAGTGGTATTAGAATGTGTACAAATTGTCCAGACCTCCTGTCTAAAGTGTTTATCTTTAAGCATTGTTAATTATTATTCTCCTTAGCGGATGATAAGGCAGTATGTCATCCTCAGGTGATACTGACACATCATCCAATTTATTTGCAGACACAGAAGATAAATGGTTATGAATACTTGTCTATTCCCTGCATCGTCATTTTACCACCTCCATCTATAAATGGATTTTACAATTCTTTGTCTCCTACATACAGGAAATTTTAAATATTTTTCCTCTCTTGTCCTTCTTAGCACAACGATTCTAGATTCCCTTAAGAGTGTTTTATACATCCCTAGCTTTTAAGTTTTATAGTAATTCATATTTCCCCCTTTATTTAGATATTGGTTTTATTGTTTTAATTGAAAACTTTATTTTCCCTACTGAAACAGAAGGCCTTAATTAAAACTGTCCTCTTGCTCAGCCACATTATTGCAGCTTTTTCACTTCCCCATAAAACGTAATATCCAAATTTCTCTTAATATTTTTCCATCAGAGTTCTGTTTATAGTTGTCCTTATCTCTGCAAAATAAGGCTTTTTATAACTTAAAATAAATACTTGACTGCTTGATGTCTTCCCTTTTTCTTATATTAAAAGTAAACAGATCATAACTACTCATTTATAAGCCACTAACCAGCTTCCCATCCAGTCATAACCTCACCTTCATCCATAAATTTAAGGTTCTCAATGTGACAAATATATTCATGCAATATTGTTAGAGAAAGAAAATCATCACCAGTAACTGTTAGTGAGTTCAAGGACGTTGTACCATGACCTCTTGCACATCTCTTCTAAATGAAAATTTCACAGTAACGAAAGGTCTCAATTTTATGTATTCACAATAGTGCTAAAAGACTAACTTATCCTTTGTTCTGATTCAACAACTGTTAAATACCTCCAGCATTCCAGAAGTTATACTATAATATTCAACCATAATTATTACAGCTCTAGATTATATTTTATTAGTTATTGATTATTTGAAATCAAGTGATGGTATTTCATTTTAATGCCACATTCCACTAAGTGTATATCTAAACTACTGCAAATGTCCTCGGTAGAGCCAATGAACTTGATTGGTCTGTAACGTTTCAGTACTGACAAATAGTTCCAATCAGGTGTTAGAAAACCTATTACAAAATAATTTTCTCACCAGCTGGATTTACAACCTCCTCTTGCTTGTTGTTAATATTTATTGTATTTTTATTTGTATTTTTTGCTACTCATGTTTTTCCATTAATTACAATTATTCCAAACTGATTAAAAATTAATAGACAATAATTTTCAACTAATTGTAATATTTTTTCATTTATCGCATTGGTTTATCTCCCAGTCTGTCAAACTTGCCTCCCTACGGCTCTTCATTCCAATTAGAGTATCGAGACTGCTATAAGAAGTCTTCAGATACAAACCCCTTCTCTGTCTATAAGATACAGACCAAAATCCCAAATCTTCAAAGACATTTCTCAGATTGAATATTTGAACTCTCAGTATTTCCTATCTTCTCTCTTTCTCAGAGAAGAAAGTTAACCACTTTCTTCTCTGCTACCCTTTGTAATTTCAAAGCTTTCTACAGACTGCATTGAGCAACATGCTGTCATCTATTAATAATTTTCTCCCACTTATATAATCAATTTGATGAAATTTTCTGAAGTTTCACTAACCTGGCCTAATTGTACAAGTATAACCTAAACCTTTGCCCTGAAAAGAAACTCATATTCCTTACTGCATTAAAGTCCTGTTCTGAATTTTCAGTATTTTCAATGACAAATCATCAGACATCTCAGTATTGACAAATCTTCTTTGCCCTCTTTGTTCCTTTGTCAGGCATTTATTTTCTTCATATGCTGAGACATGGTGTATTTACCAAAATAAATATTTGTAGCCAATTTGAGTAACTCTTGCTTGCCATTTTTCACTAGTCAGAAATCTCTAGCCTATTAATTTAATTCTAACTCTTAATAGTCACTTTAGCAATTTTTTTTTTTTTTCCCCACCCACGGCAATGCTTTTTAACATTTGTTTTCTTCAATACTGCATAACACTGGAATTTCCATTTCGGAATTATACATTTTCTCCTACAGTTTATGCCACAACTTGCTCTTTACAAGCCAGAAATCTGGTATGTCTGTGTTTCAGAACAAAGACCACAGAAGCTCTAGGAGAACCAGCACAAACATATTAACAGGGGAAGAGTGGCTGGAAAGCTGCCTGGCAGAAAGGGATCTGGGAGTGTTGGTTCACAGCCAGCTGAACACGAGCCAGCAGTGTGCCCAGGTGGCCAAAAAGGCCAACAGCATCCTGGCTTGTATCAGGAATAGTGTGGCCAGCAGGACTAGAGAAGTGCTTGTGCCACTGTACTCGGCACTGGTGAGGCCCCATCTTGAATCCTGTGTTCACTTTTGGGCCCCTCATCATAAGAAGGACATTACGGTACTGCAGAGAGTGCAGAGGAGGTGACAAAGCTGGTGAGGGGTCTGGAGCACAAGTCTGATGAGGAGCAGCTGAGGGAGCTGGGGCTGTTCAGCCTGGAGAAAAGGAGGCTGAGGGGAGACCTTACTGCTCTCTACAACTACCTGAAAGGAGGTTGTAGCATGGAGGGTTTTGGTCTCTTCTCTGAAGTAGCAAGTGATAGGACAAGAGGAAATGGCCTCAAGTTGCATCAGGGGAGGTTCAGATTGGATATTAGGAAAAAATTCTTCACAGAAAGGGTTGTCAGGTGTTAGAACAGGCTGCCCAGGGAAGTGGTGCAGCCACCATGCCTGGAAGTGTTTAAAAGGCATTTAGATGAGGTTCTTAGGGACATGGTTTAGTGCTAGAGTTATGGTTGGACTCGATGATCCTGAGGGTCTCTTCCAGCTGAAATGATTCTATGATTCCATTCTATGATTCTGTAACAGAGGTCTACAGAATCAGAGCAGGAAAAGAGGATTCAGAAGGAGGTTTTATTTACAGTGCAAACATCAATCAGAAAGCATGTTTCCACTGCAAAAGGCTTCAGTTAAATAGATTCTCTGCAAAACAAAAATTAGTAGGAACATCATTTTGAGATAAATTATGATACATCAATTTATATGCGATACAGATACCAAGCATTAAGAAATAATCCCAATCAGTAACTGCTATTTAGTAGATCACTAAAACTACCATGAGTACTTGGAGGAAAGAAAAGCTATAAGTCAGACCTGCCTTTGTTTTCCAGGGTAACATGGTGTCCAGAGCAGGGCACCTTTACTCTGGATAGATAGTAGAGTTGCAGGAGGAGCGTCTCTGAAGCCAGTGAAGTTCTGGCTAGAAAAGTACTAGATTGGACAATTTGGCTCATTTTTCCTTCAAACACTCCAACCTGGAGTAGTAAGTTATTATTCTGCACTGTCAGTTTCCCAAATACATTAGACTAATATTTCTCAAAGTATGGTCTGAAAATAACATAATTATAACATAACATAAAAATCTCTGAATAAAATACTTAAAAGTACGAAAAAAGGGATACATGGTGGTCGCAATATTATAAGGTTTTTCAGTTGCTCTAAATCCTCTGGGGACCACGCATCTACATCTATCTCTAATTTAGATGCCTGAACCAGATGTTTTCTAAATGGAGGACACAGTAAATATATTTCCAGGTCAGTTTTGGGCTTCCTTTTATTTTAGTTGTTTTCAAATTACCCCTTTCCTAATCTGGCTCTTTTTCACTCCATAGGACAGATTCAGAACTCAACATTAATTTCAGTGGGAACACATGCCCTCAAAAGATGCCACCACATGAAATAAAATCCTGCATACTGGGTCTGCTTTTCTGCAGCCTGGGATCTTTCACACATGTGCAAAGCAGATGTGAAGTGCTGTCACTCTCAACCAAACAGAGTGGCCACACAAGTGAAAACAAGCTTGCAGCCCTTGGAAAAACAGAGCCTAGGTACTGCTGGAGCTCTGCAGCAGAAAGCAATATTCCTCCCCTCTGAAAGACCTGCTCCACTGGGACCGTGCTGCTGTCAGTGCTGATCAGCGATGCTCCTTCTGATGATTTTAGCCTGCCAGCAGTGGTTATGGTCCCATGCCATAAAACACTGGCACACATAATATAAAGTTCACTGCAACTGTAAACTTGTATTTCACCCCCCATATCCTTATCATTGCTGCTTCTTTCTCCTTGTCTTTTCTCACTTCTTTTTCACATCCTAGCAATCTCTGAGCAAATGAGAGAAGTGGAGTTTGTTTCTGCATAGCAGACTTCCTCTTCTTCCGTGACAGACTTGAGATTTAACTCAGGAAAGATTTTTATCACGCTTCTGAAGTGATAAGGTTGAAAGTGAATACACTTAAAAGAAGATAATTTCTCTAATAAATTGTGAAAGTAGGCCATAGGTAAAATAAAATACACTAAGTTCTAAAAAGATCTTTCTTCTTAGCAGGGGATACAGGTATGTATGTCTCCAGTATCGTAACCTACACACATGATGAAAAAGACATTTGCCTCACATAAGGTTTGAAGCAGGTAATTTGTGTGTTTCTTTATGCAAAAAGAGTCTGAAGCACTTGATAGGCCTCAATATGACAGTGGCAGGTCTGTTTTTTCCAGAGGAATTGATGGGCTATTAGCCAGGGAATACCAGAGCCTGTAGGTTCTTAAGAGTTCACTTTGCAAGTGTACTTATGAGTTTTTGGTTTTATTTGTGCACATTCATTTCTCACAAATCAGCTTCAATTGTGAAATAGTTTTCCTCTGTGTATACTTACATAATGAATTCTTCCTGTTGCAAAGTGACCTCTAGAGTCTGAGAACTAGTTTCATTTCAATTTGTGTCAATGAAATACTTGACAAATTGCTCTATTTAGAGTCACATATATCCCGGATTTCAGTACTGAGCATTGCTGTCCCTCTGACAAAGATAAATCAGGCTGTAAGGTTAACTGTATCTTCATGTCATGACTGCAATTACCGATATGTGCTCAAAGTGCAGCCTCTGAACAAAGTAGGATGCATCACAGTGACACACTGTTTACTTTTGTAAAGATTGCAGGCATCATGCAAATTGAAGATTTTAGAAAGACCTTTAAACAGAGCAGGAGACCTAGTGAAGGAAAACTAAACACACTAAGTGGGTAAGTGCATACAGGGTTTTTTTCTGTATTTTTTTCTGTTTTTTTTCTATTTAAGTGAACACAAATTAGATGCACTGTCAGCTTAGTTCAGCATTGAGGTTGTTGATTTAAGACTCCCTTTATGACACAAAGAGCATTTCTGGAGAGAAGCCATGTCTTGGCTTCTTTTGTGACTCTGCAGGATTCTCCTTGAGGAGCCATAATCCAATCTTCTTCATCAACCAAAGAAACAACAAATTTTGTGTACTGTTGATCTGAAGGCAAAGCCTTCAGCACAGGGATGATGAAATAATATGCTTATGATTTGTCCTTCCATATGCTGCCCTAATACAAGCCAATGCTTCTTGGAGCAGCTGCCACTTGTTCTTTTTCTCCTTGCTCCTAAATTATTTGAGCTTCACCTGTTCCTTTCTCAAATTATCCCCAAACTGTTTTTCATTTCTAGGCTTATGCCAACAGTGGCAACTGTACCAACTGGTACCTAGGCCTGGGATCAGTGGGTCATTCACTTCTGAAACAATGTGTTCTTAATGTCTTTGAATGGAATCAAAGGTTTACAAAATTAGCCCGAGGATTTAAAAATAAGGAAATTATTCCCGAGCAATATACAGGCAATATACAGATACTATCACGTATCTCAACAACAAAATGATGGCCCCAGGAAACTGAGCAAACAACCAAAACCACAGAAAACTGTTTTTGCTAAGGAGCCTGTGATTACGTTAATTAGAAACGGTCTGATTCCAAAATCATCAGTCAGACTGTTACAGAGTTGCTGAAGTTTTCAAGTCCACATACAAAATCAGAATATTACACTGAAGACCTTTTATTTTTCTAATATTTTTTTTGTTAAGCTCTTACTGACTCTATAACCTCCAGTAAACTTTACTTTGACAATCTCAGCTTACACATGAATTATTATTTAAAATTACAGTTAAAGTTCATGTTTATAACAAAGAAATAAGAGAATAAAAGAAATAAGAGGAATAAGAGAAATAAGAGAAATAAGAGAAAGAATGCAGAAACATGCAAGCTTCAAGCTGAAAGCAAGAAAAACAACCTTTTATACATTTACTCTTCCAATATTTGTGAAGACTAGAGCATGCAGAATTTGTAACATAGCTATAGTTATTGCAGCTACATTTTTGTATTTTCAATTATATTTACTTGGAGAGTATAATTCCTTTAAATGCCTACTCTTTAATGCCTAGTTCTGGTTTCTCTATAAAAGGTTGTTATTCCACATTTGCAAAACAATTCCCTCCTTATCTCATCTTCAGTAATACAAGATGGTGGTTTCTAAACCTTCTAATTCATCTCTAACAAAAAGCAGTGGAAAGCCCTCCCTTACTGTGTTCAGTGAGAGCTGAATGCATCTTAAAATCTGGAACAAGTCTCATTGACTGGAGGCTACAAAAGAATTCAGTTTTCACCATTTATGATCCAACATGACTAAAAGACTATCAGCCACAATTCAGAATCTTTATTACTTTAATACAGTTCCAAAAGCAAAGGCCCTAATCAGTTCCTGTAAATAATTATCAGTAGAGAAGACGAATAAGAATTCCTCATTTATTCATATCTAAGTGTTATAGTTGTAAGAAGAGCTATTTGTAGAATTTTTCCATGCCCTTCATTTCAGGGACAGGTATGCAGCTATTAGCAAAAAAATACTTCTACAGGCTCCGAAGAACTGAGAAAGATCAGTGGTGAAATCCATGTCTTATTCATTTAAAAGAAATTTTAGAGGAAATACATAGCAAAATTTCAATATATTCCATTCCACCCTCACAAGAACATTTTTAAAAATGGGAGTATCATCACAAGTAATACTGCTGGTATCACTTTGCAGGGGAAAAAAAACACAAACTCCACAGAACCGTGTTTTTTCTAAGTGCAATTGTTCAGCCTCCTTGCATATAGCCATAGTAAATCAAAGCAGACTTTTATGCAGACTGGGTTAGAAAGGAAAAAGAAGAAGAACTGAATTTGATGTCATGCTTTCTTTTTTTGTTGTTGTTTTTTGGGTTTTTGTTTTTGTTTTTTTTAGCTGGGGCTTGAATTGAAGATTTCTTTTTAATGATATTGAAGTAAAATTGAGAAAAGGCAAGATGTCATAGGCAGGATAACTAATCAAATACAGCCTAGATAATGTGCACCATGTCTTGCTCAATGGGAAGTAATTAGTATAACATTAGCTTTGCAGTGTTTAAACAACCATTTCATTATATTTTTTCTACACTGATTAAATTTTCTCAGCATTTATAATGCATCATTACATCTGCTTTGTGCACAGATAATGCACAGCATAGATACTCATTAAAACTTCCCTGTTCTCCTTCATAATTTTTAATAAATCTAATTTGAATTATTTGCATAAAGTTTTTAAAAGAATTGTTAGTTCTTTATTAACACCATATCTTAAGTGTGAAGTGACTAGGGTAGCACTTGCCAAAAGCAGGTTTTTTTCAGTTTCAAAGCCTCAGGGAACTACACATGCCAGAGATAAATAAAAGTAAGCTCCAGTCACAAGCATTGGTATACTGCAGCAGCCCACAGCCAAGTATCACTGTGGCATGGCATGAGCATATGACCTTACTGCAATTCCCCTTGTTGCTATGACATTTTGTCTCAGGGGTGCAGTAATGAAAGAAAAAAAAAGTCTTCTGGTTCATAACAAGCTTTGTGGATATGAAAGATACTTCAGAGAACAACTAAGGAAATAACCTGTTTAAATTATCTCAAGAAGAATTTTATGTTCTCTCAAGCAAAAAGATACACTGACTGTTAATGCAGGTGTTATACAAGATGGTTACTCTGGGTTTAATTTTTCGAGTTGGGGAAAAAAAATCCTTATTTTTTTTCAACTAACAAATAGAAAAGCCTAGCTTATTTCATTAAACCATTGTGAAGCAGATTATTTTAATTATTGCCCATGATTTCACCATTAGATGCAAGACTGTAAGAAAGAAAAACAAGTTTTAATTTATTTTTCTTTATAATTTATTATTTCTTTGTGGGTTTGTTTTGTTGGGTTTTTTTCTTTCTTTCTTTCTTAGATGACTTACTTTGTAAGTATGAATGTTATATCTTCTATTTGGACAACAGAATTTGCTGCCAGAGACGACAAATCTTGGACTCTTTGAGGGCCCCGGATCCCACATACACTAATTGCTGATTACCGAGAATTCGAAGCTCCATTCCCACTCATAAAGCATCGTGAAGCTTGCAGGGAACTTTGTGACAAGGGTAAAAGTACTCTTCTGTCATCAGAATGAAACATCCATCTTCGTTCATCTCTTCACCAGGAAGTAATGAATCTTGACAAACAAGAAGGCTCAATCAAAGCGAAGTTCCACTTTCAGGAACATTGATTTAAATCCAAAGAAACTTCTCTTGCTTTGACATGGTTAAGCTGATAGTATCCAAGATAAGGATTTCCTCTGACATGTTTAACATTTATATTATTTTAGTTAGAGTAACTCCAAAAATGGGATGCTGAAGAACATGCCATCTTGATCTCCTTTCTAGTACCTGCTCTTTAATTTATTTACATCTGCATTGATCTGAAATCATCACATCATTACTGTGACATGCTTTTAAAACTATTCAGGTCAAAGTATTTTATTTCCCCCGGCAGAATCTAAATAGTGGACAATACTATGAGTATCACTGTGCAAACAGGCAGTCACTCCCAAGGAATATCCTTATATTACAAAATAGTCAAGTTGGAAAGTGATGAGAATATTTTTGTGATTCATTTAAAAAATGGCTATTGCAAATCAGTTTTGGCTAGTGATAAAGCTTTGCACTTGCCAATATCTTATTTCTTTCCTAAAAGCATTTTTGGGTTTTTTTTAAAAAAGCCCCCACAGCCTACTTTCCTTTTGTGTGCAAGCTGATTTGTGCTAGACTTCTTTCAGGTTGCTCTACAGCACTTAACAGGAAAAGGCACCTTCTACTCTTTCTGTAGATGAAGATTTTTTTTTAGGAGAAACAAAGTCTTTTAACTGCTCAGTAAATTATAACTCATCTTCTTCTCAAAGGGAATATGTCTGGCTGCAAACTTTTCTCCAATTGCAATTAAACACCAACATTTCGTTAGATGTACCTGTTCTGCTCTAACTAGATAGCCATAGAAGTTATATACTAGACATGGAAGCCTAGCATCAGGCTCAGCTGTATGGGCGTGCTGCCAATAATTACTCCTCAGCAATCTTTCTCTCAGGAAAGATCACTCCTCTGTCCTCACCCATGTCTGTAGGCAGAAGTTCTTGAAGTTCTTCTGCTTTATTTATACACAACAATACTATTTCAAAAGAAAGTGCTGGCCTGTGATCAAAGAGAATAAATACTACCCTTTCCCCTTTCCCCTCAGAGAGGCCACACTATTTGAAGTTTTCTAAATAAGCCAAATACTAAAAAAAAAAATGTAAAAAAATATCAAAAGAGTGTAAAGAAACAGCTTGACATCAGAAAAAATTGGGGGAAGATAAGGAAAACACCAGAGAATAATATCTACCTTAAAACTCAAAACCACTCTACAGTCCCAGAATGAAATAAAGTCTTAAGATCCTTTCATTAGACACAATTAGAAGTTTCATTCTCGAAGAGGAGAGAACTCTACAGAAAAAGGGCTTTACTCCCCTGTATCTTCAGCTGCCAGAAAATCTGAGGCAGGAAGCAAGAGTCTTAAGGGCCAAGCAAACAGGACTTTCATCCTTCAGATCATGAGACCAGATCCTTTAGAGGTGAATAACAGAGCTCTCCAGACACTACCCTCTCTTTCTTTGTAAACAAAAAGAGAAAGTGTCCCAGTGTTCATTTAAACTCTCCAACAAAGCTAATATTCTAGTTTTCACTTTACTTTCTCTTCAAACAATTTTATTTCATTTTAAATTCAGAACTCTCGTCCATCACATCAAACAGATTAACACGTGATTTTCCATGCATATTGCTGGTGCAGCTGACCGATTCTCAAACAGGCAGCAGAGTGACTGCCCAAGGGGTGTGTTTGTGTCCAAAAAAGGATCCACACTCACCCCACCACAGGTTCCTTCTTGACATTCATAGGATTTGTATAAGAGAGCTCTTTTTCTATTGCTATCGCTAATAACTACTGTTTTCTGTAAAGCTGGGAAGTCCATGACAATGACAGGTTCTTCTTTCTTCCTCCTCTTTGGTGGCTGGTTTTCGTTTTTGTTTTTTTGTTTGTTTTGTTGTAGTTGTTTTGGTTTGGTTTTTTAAATCTTCACAGAGCAAGGGGAAAGAAATCTTTTTCCAGAGACCTTCTAGTCAAACGACCTTGGCAACAGCTGCCTAAATAAGGAGATAAAACTACAATAAGTAGACATCAGCTAATCAACAACTCTTAAAATGAACTCAATGAAAGAGATTAGGCACTATGTAAATGCAGCATATTGGGTCCTAGAATATTTTCTAACATTTTTTTGGATGAGGAGAATTGTGTCTGATCAACTGCAACCAGTGCTTTATTGAAAGAATTACTAAAGGGTAGAGCATTCATTACTCAGTTCAATATCCTGGGCCGTTAATAACTTTGCAAGTGTTGCTACATAATTCAGGCAAAACACTTATGTGTAAAATGTAAAATTAAGCCCGTTACTTTTTGCAATCACACTTCACCTACCTAGGCCGTGCAAGATCCTTAATAGCTGGTTCATTGTATTATTTTTCTATTCACTTGTAGAAATCCTGCAGTGACTACCTTAACATGCAAAACTTCAGTGAGAAAAAGCAAGTGGTGGACAAAGGTATGGGCAAATCAATGAATTCACACTGTAATTTTGAGTCCAAATAGTAGGAAGTCAGGTAGAACAATCGAAATTCATACAGACTTATTAAGATACAAAGCTGACAAATATCATATTATAACAATCTTGGTTATGAAGCATCCAGATCCCATTTTCAGTCCAACGTAAGTTTTAGTGTATTACAGGTCTCTTTAGCTCTGCTTGTTCTCACATAACCATCCCTTTTATCTCCACATTATGGTCTTCATGTCCCTAAGAACCTCATCTAAATGCCTTTTAAACACCTCCAGATATGGTGACTCCACCACTTCCTGGGGCAGCCTGTTCCAATGCCTGACAACCCTTTCTCTGAACAGTTTTTTCCTAATATCCAATCTGAACCTCCCCGATGCAAATCGAGGCCATTTCCTCTTGTCCTATCACTTGCTACTTCAGAGAAGAGACCAAAACCCTCCATGCTACAACCTCCTTTCACGTAGTTGTAGACAGCGATAAGGTCTCCCCTCAGCCTCTTTTTCTCCAGGCTGAACAGCCCCAGGTCCCTCAGCCGGTCATCATCAGACTTGTGCTCCAGACCCCTCACCAGCTTTGTCACCTTCTCTGCACTCTCTGCAGTACCGTAATGTCCTTCTTATGATGAGGGGCCCAAAAGTGAACACAGGATTCAAGATGGGGCCTCACCAGTGCCGAGTACAGTGGCACAAGCACTTCTCTAGTCCTGCTGGCCACACTATTCCTGATGCAAGCCAGGGTGCTGTTGGCCTTTTTGGCCACCTGGGCACACCACTGGCTCATATTCAGCTGGTTGACAATCAACACCCCCAGATCCTTTTCCTCCAGGCAGCTTTCCAGCCACTCTTCCCTGAGCCTGTAGCACTGCCTGGGGTTGTTGTGACTCAAGTACAGGAGCCGGCACTCGTCCTTGTTGAACCTCATACAATTGGCCTCAGCCCAATGATCCAGCTGGTCCTGCTCCCTCTGTATGGTCTTCCTACCCTCCAGCAGATCAACACTCCCACCCAATTCGGTGTCACCTGCAAACTTACCAAGTCCTTCCTTAATGCAATGGTATCCACTACTCATAGAAATATTCAAGGACTGTTAGGTCTTTTTCCATTACTAATAACATTCCTATTCTGTTGTGCCTTGCATTACTACACCTAGAGCAATTATTTGCCATTTACCAGCTTCAGAAAAATCACTTTCTCTTCTTCTTCTATTTTTAACAATACCGTACTCCAAACATTCGAATACGGAAGATGCGAATGCAGATTGTGGTCTTCTTAGTAAAGATTGCTACCGAGATGACACAAATAGGGACAGATTAAGATAGCACAGAGGTCATATTTAGCACAAAGCTTTCTGAGATGTTTGTTTGAATCTAGAAAGAAAGTTTCTAGAGCAACAGTGCATTCAGGATACACAAACCAGGAATGAAAGTACCTGATAATGCACGAATGCATTCTTGATTAGAACACAATTCTAATGAAATAATTATTTTTGTACTGGAAGAAAAGTTTTCTTTAGTGCATATAATGTGGTGTTATCTGACACTAAAATTCAATTACTATCCTTACGAGAAAAATTATAGATGCAATTTTTCATGTCCACTTCCTTTGTATAAAAAGTGGAATAGCTTCCAACTCAAAATTGTTGCTACATGTCTGCTTTTTGTGTAGAAACCACTTCTCCTTTTTCCCCACTTATTGTCCTCAAGTTCTTCCTCTTGCATAATAGTTTTTGACATTATTGTGGTTTCTGTAATGTAGGTACAGCGAGAAGCTTAAACCGTTTGTGTAACGATATGGACTTTGCTTAACTGAGCAGGAGCTTTGTGCAATTTGGCACAGCAGTGCTCAGAACCTTAACAAACAGTTTAAGGGTGTGAGTGTAGATGTGTGCATGTTCACTCCTACAGAAAGGTATCTTTTACAACTCCTACCATTTTCAGATCTGTGAAAAGAAAAAAAAAAATGGGTTAATGGTAATTGCTATTTGACACATTCAGGCTAGAGACAGCTATCCTGCAAAAGCAAATTGGACAGCTGCAGTGGGCTGGCTGCAGGGCACCAATACGATGAATACTCAGTGTGTGCACAGTGGCATCTACTGCTTTCCCTCGAGTCTGAAAGAAGCAAGAGTGTCACAATCACTCTCCTCCCACCCCTGCTCCTCCCCTGTGTGGCCATAGCCTGGCATGGGGTGACCCCTTCAAAGCTTTGGGCAGTAAAATTCGTGTTCATGGGTCACTGCAAACAGCCCACTTCTCAGCTGGCAGGAATGAGGCAGCACTGCCAAGAGATATGGCAGGGTTGGGCCAGATAAGGCTGCCTCACAGAGGATCAGCAGGTGCCATTCTACAAAGACCTCATCTCTACTTGCAGGGTTCTTTTTTGGAGTTAGGCTGGAAAATAATCAAAAAAACAATAAAAAAAGAATAAAATAAATGTGTTATTATTGTTCTGTTCTGCTAAGGAGTACAGAAATAAAAATAGAATTTGGGGCAGACACAGCAGCACATTCTGGCAGCAAGCATACTCATTCCTTTCTAAAATATAATGCTATCTGTCAAGATCTATCCCATAAAGGGTTTCATATGCTGCTGTTCCACTTCTTCACATGCAAACTGAAAAGATCAGAAATTGCTTTCTAGGAGACTCAGGGCCAGAAATCATTCTTTCTACCCAGGCTGCTGTAAGAATGAGAAAGGTTAGCAAGCCTAACAAGGCAATAAAGAAAAAACGTGATGTAAAGGGGAAACCTAAAAAGAAAGGTGAGTACAAGTAGTATTCACGATGCAAATTCGACACAGCTTACCAAAGAACTTCAGCGCTCAAGAGTTTAGTGTAATGAGCTGCATCCATAGTAATCCCCCCAGGTAGATGTCAGGAAATGCAGCAAACAAAACTTTCCTCTGATAAACTTCTCTGATACAGTATTTTAAATATTAGCACTCTAAAAGCCAGGCCCTGTGAAAATTTTCCGACTAATTTCAGGTACTAATCCTACTAAGAAGCACAGCTACCCACAGGACAGAGCTTCGTTCAAGATCAGCAAATAATTCTCTGAATTAGTTCTACCATGCCAAGACTCTGCCAAGGGTCTGCATGAGAAAGCAGTATTCACTGGCTTGTGCTAAGCTTTGCTGTCTGTGCTCAGTCACAACTGAGGTGTAGAAGCCTGCAGGCATTCTGCAACACACACTGACTGTGGGCGTAAGCAACACTGAATGTCGGTCTTTCAGAGCTCACATGGTGACTATCATAGCGAAAATACTGAGTAATAACAAGGAGATACAAAATTTAGAATTTTGTGCCACAGATTTGGCACCACGGACTTTGGCCAAGACCCCTCATGTCTGATTTCATTTCTCTGTGGGAAAAGAATAGATGCTTTCTATCGGTGTATAGGGATTCCCAAAGAATCAGTGACCAGGGAAATGCAGACCTTCCTCATTTAGTGTTTATGAAATACACTGAGCTGCCCCGAGTTCCTTTATTTTAAGTGAAGATATTACTAGCAAGCAGCCAGAGGTATCTAGTAGTGCGGCTATCAGTACTCTTATTACATAAAAGGGAATTCTCAGGTATTTGGAAACTGTTTGGATTGGATGTTGTCTTAGATCACAGGGACCAATGCTGGAAAAACCCTTTTTCAAACAGAAAGTCACTCAACCGCTCAATCAAATTGAGCTCTATTGCCTCATTCCTGAAGTCAGACTGGACTTCCACTGGAGCAGACTGCAAAGTCAGCACCGAAAGCTATTCATTTTCTTAACACTCATCAAAATACCCGCATAAGACCAATTAAGTCTTTATGCTATGGCTTCTCCATGTTTTTAAAGGAGAGTATGTAATCTTCTCTGCCCATCTGAAGCATCCAGCAGCCATATCAACAACTATCTCAAACTCAGTTGACATTCCTCCTCTTTTCCACCCTTTGTACAGCACATATCATATGTAAGTATATATCATAAAATATATTTGTTAACACTGAATGAGCTAAAACCAGAAAAAGACAACAACTTTTTAATAAAAAGCATTACTCCCAATGTCCATATAGATACTAGCCATACAAGTTTATGACAGACCAATTAGATTACTTCCACTTATCACATTTTCAGCTTCATCCACACCTACAGAGGTCCGAGGTGCACATTTTTCTTTGAAGCTTTAGGGTATGGAGAAAGCATGAGGTCTTTTGACTGGAACTCTTACTACAGTTAAGCCATTTGTTCTCAGCTGAACATGTTACAATTTATATGCATTTTCCTTCCCTTTCTCAGCTTCATGGGAGGGACAGAAAAATCTACATCTGACCAGTCTGACAGCTGCTCTCGGAAAGGTTTTCCCATCTAACACTGACTACAATTTTTCTAGTTAGTTAATAGTATAATGTTACTTTTCACATTCCTTAAAGAAATGCCACTCTTTATTTTAAAGGACTGAAAATGTATGACATATTTAAAAAAAAAAAAAGTGAATTTATAACAAAATGCCTATATTGTTTGAAAATACACAAATTTAATTTCTGAAGTTTACCCAAGTGATTCATTTTCTTTCCTACATAACATGATCTAGAGAGGAGAACGCTTTATTCCATCGCAATATTTTTCTTCTAGACTTTTTTTTTGCAGTGCTGTCTACCTTTGTGGACTTCCTTAAAGATAAGTTACCGGGCTTAACATGTTTACTAAAAGCTTTGGAGATACATAAATATGCAGGATTAGAACCTTAAAATCCAAATATTGAGGATACATTCACACAGCTATGAACAGAACTGAACCAAAAAAAAAAAAAAAANAAAAAAAAAAAAAAGCAAACAGGAATTATGCAGACTTGTTTGCTGTTTTTTGTTTTGATTGTTAATAGGCTTGTTTGAGTCTGGTCTTGCCTCCATGTTGGAAGTTCAAAGATCAACTTGCTTTACCTGTTTTTTTTTGTCTTGAACCTAAATATCCAGGCTTTCTCCTTAAATTAATCTCTGTACTGTAATACAGTACCACACAGCCTCCTCCCGCTTTTCCTCTACTCCTTCCACAGCATCTCCACCTCTCTTCGCTGGACTCCATCAGTGTCTTTGTCTGCAATCCAGATCAGCATCTACCAGAACTGCGAGAATTCATTTCAGCATAATGAAAGGTGTTGAAAAGGGGCAGAAAACAACCATTCCAGAAGATAAAATGGAGTGCAGGTTCTCAGAAAGTTTGTAATTTGGGAATTCCAACTGGATGTAGCCTCCTGGAATTCTGGTATGTGTCTATCACTGCTGCTTCATGTGATATTGAAAGTGTTGATTGCTGTAGGATGAATTGCTCCAAATGTATGGATTAAACAGGAAGCAGCCACAGACTATCAAGCATCTCAGCATTGCCACGATTCAAATAACATCACAAGCTATGGCAGGTCTCTATGGAAATTATTTGCTTCTTCTGGGGGAAGTTCTGTTTATGAGCTGCAAAATGTTTTGAATCAGAAGTCTGCTGTTCAAATGTGTTTCTTCTGGCAAGACTTTTGAAGGATACTTCAGGGAACAGTTCTGGACAAGGAGACGAATGGTCTATAAAAGTTTACAAGAGGTCGTTCTTTAAACATATCCTGTGCTGCACTTGATCATTTTTGTACATTTTCATTAATGCACAGGCCTCACCTCATGAAGCCAGGAATTTATCAGGTTTTCATGCTTTTCTTCTACTTCATCTCCTCTTGTAAACCAGGACTGGGGAATCTTGAGCATTTTGGACAGCAGAACACAAACTCATTGAAGGTCTGCTCCTTTTCACATTGCTGACAGAGTACATAAACCAAAAAAGAAAAAAAAAAAAAAAGG
>VWYH01006936.1:30342-85486 GCA_013399365.1 Pampusana beccarii
GAACAACCATACTTGTGAGTGAAAAAAAAAAAGGCAAAAAGAACTTTCAACAAAATCAAAAGCCATTTTGTTGGAGGACCACGTATTGCATCATAAATATCTACTTTAGCCTCTAAAACAGCAAATTCATGATGCTACTCAGAAACTAGGTCATTTTCTCTACCAATTTTGCACTACATTTGTCTGGCAACAAGACTCATAAATGCATATATATATATATGTATATTACTAAAAAACAAAGTAGGATGTGATAATTCTGTATCTGTCATTGAAACTAACACTCATGCTTCATCAGATGCAACCTATTTGCTACGTAGTCTAATTTTAAGCTCCTTTTCGCAATTCTTGCCATGGAATAGGAGTTGTGCCTTACACTTGGATGTCAGAGCTTCAGATCAGAGGTCAAACACACGCACCCAGACCCGAGTATTTCAAAGCACCCCCAATCAAAATTTTATTTCGGAACAGTCTCCTAGAATTGGTCATTCCCCCAGCAACCACACTTATAACTCTGCATCATCCATAAGGCTGACTGATAAATATGCTGAAAAGGTCACGTCATTTAGCAGTTGCTAAAAGGATACAACAAAAGGCCACAACTAATAAGTCATGCAGGAAAAATTTACTCACTGATCTTAACACTCTTACAGCCCTTTGCAGAAAGTCAAAATTGCCTGCTGGAACAGAGGATGTTCCTACCTAACACCTTCAGTACCTTCCTTTTTAAAGTCTTCTACTGGGACACACCATGTGGTATGTTTTCATTGTTAGGTTAGGGCTTTTATAACTACAAAAGAGGACAAGAATTTGCACAATGTGTTTTACAGGTCCATTTCAGCATGGTTTTCTAGTTTTTCGAACACACAGTGTTCATAAGGTATCAGTGACACAATTTCTAGCAACTGATAAACTTCTTAGCATATGTGATGTCACAAATAACACAGCTTTTGCTTTCTCAACAGTTTTAATTCATTCATTTAGTATTTTATTGCAACCCTACCACACCACATCCAATGTCACAAAGACAACCAAAACTGGTTTTCTCCTTTGTATTTCCCTTTATCTTGTACAAAATAAAACCAAACAGAGTATAATCTGTAGGGGTTAACTCCAGAAATGAGTGCAATAAACACTCTTAAAGGACTTGTTGTCTCTTGCCGCAAGGCATGGATATTGGAAACTCATCTTGGATACAGACTCTTTTTACAATAGAAAGTGTACTTAGAAACAAAGTATATGGAACATTAGCTTACCTCACAAGATAAAATGATGGGAATATTTGTTTTGGCAGAACTCATAGGGGAATGGTTACTGTTTTGTAGGAAATTTTTAAAGATAAAATAAGGTTTGGCTCATCAAAAAAGTAAACTAAATTTCAACAGCAAGCAACCCAGGAAACTAAGTTTCTTTATTAGTCAGTTTTTGCTGTTGTTTTTCCACTCAGTGGCACAGATCACTTAAAACGATAATTAGCAGTCGAGCTAAAAGAAAGCTCCTGACAAAGAGCAGTTTTAGGAGGGCAGGAAACTTTATAGCAGTTGAATAGATTTCTGGTAAACTTTCAAATGCAAATGACATGAAATCTGAGTATCTGGCTACAATAGTGCCCCCAGGTGACGTGCCTGTTTCTGTAAGTTATTTTCTTGTGCTAAGGCTGTAACAGCACTGAAAGGTACTCGTGTCGAGCTGTTTAGGGCCTGCATTTCCAGCGGTTTGGAGCTACAGCTGATCCCCTGGAAAGTCCGTGACGCACATACAAATTCCACTTCAGCACCAGGAAAGAGCAGACCACAGAGGATGTGAGGATCAGCCTAGATTCATCTCTTACCTGCTCCAACAGCCTTGTTGGGAAAGAAATCAGCTTCCATGCAAAGTGCAGCTGATGGACGCTGCACTAAGCCTCATGCTCCTGAAACACCAGGACAGTCTCAGCAGCTACATTAAAGCTACAGCTTTTCTGTTTGTTTTATCATTCGCCAGGTGAGTGTGGGGACACAAGTGACGAGTTTAGTGGAGAGGAGGACTCTTCAAATAAAGTTTTACTGTAATTTTCATGAATTTGCTACAGTATTGCACAGGTGTTATTCTGTATGTCTTCAATAGACATTTCACATAAAGCATTTATTCTGCTACCAGTATTTGCCAAGTAGAAAAATACTAAAAAAAAAAAAAAAAAGGTTTGCTTATTTTAAAATTAATTCATGCAGCATAATGTAGAAGTGACTAACAATAACCAGGCAACTCCTTTCTGTGAGCAAGGAGTCAGTCACAGATGACATCAGAGTCAGCAATGATCAACACGAGCAGATGCTAGAGCTAGGATAGAATTGAAAGTCAGTGGATTCCCTGAACTATGCATCTCAAATGCACCAATTTCATATCTTAGAGTGTCTTATTTCCCAAAATAGCAACTCCCAGCAGGAAGCAGGGACAGGCCTCAGCTCATTTTGATGGTCAGCAGGAGCCTAAGTAGACCTGTGAGACAAGTTCGGTGATATGAAGCCAATGGGCAAAGAGGAGTGTTATTTATCTACGCAAACGGCAGAATTAAAGCTTTAGGAAGGCACACAATGAGAATTTCTTCACTGCTTACATCCCGGATTTTGCAGCCGTGTGACGTAGCACCCTCTATGAAATAAGTTCCTGCCCTGGAAAGGCTCCAGGCTCTAAAACAGGCACTGGCTGTCAGTAACTGAGTCACGGTGGGAAACCCAAGTACTACAGGGTAGCCATAAAAGAGAAGACGAGTGGGGGGGAGGGAAAGGCTGAGAAACTGTATAATTGAACAGAAATGTATCAACTTTGTCAGAAATAAAATGCTTCAAATAGCTTCAAATAGCAACAATTAAGTTACTGACTCCGTAAGTAAATCTCACTCTATTAGAAATTACAGGTTAAAATTAGGTGATTTATTAAGTATTGTATTCTTCCTTCGTCCAGCGTCACAAACAGCAGATCGTGGCATTCTCCTGTCTCATTCCCATCTGCCTTTAGGTTACAGTCTTTCTTTGTTTATTCATATTGGCCAGAGAAAGATTTGAAAGTTTTGGTAGGGAGTGTAAAATCTGCCAAATGGTGCCAGAAATGTAACACATGAACTGTCATGGATACATTACTAGTTTTTCTGTAAATGGATTAACACAGATAGGAATATTTTTTCGTGTGTGCAAAGAGTAAAGAGCAGAGCCACTGAATCAGTACAGCAGTTCACCCAGGTCTTGACCCTACACCTTTGAAATTAACAGGAGTTTTGCCCCTGACTTCAATGGTATAAATGTTTACCCTGGTAATATCTGAAGCTTCATACATGCATGCAAGAAATTCCACAGTGGAGTATTAGGAAAACAATTTTAAAAGTCAGCATATCCCTCAGGTATAATAAACTGTTCGAATATCAAATCCTCTGTCTTTCAAAGATAAGACTCCCTACAACAGGAACCACAGAACAATCATACTTGTGAGTGAAAAAAAAAAAGGCAAAAAGAACTTTCAACAAAATCAAAAGCCATTTTGTTGGAGGACCACGTATTGCATCATAAATATCTACTTTAGCCTCTAAAACAGCAAATTCATGATGCTACTCAGAAACTAGGTCATTTTCTCTACCAATTTTGCACTACATTTGTCTGGCAACAAGACTCATAAATGCATATATATATATATGTATATTACTAAAAAACAAAGTAGGATGTGATAATTCTGTATCTGTCATTGAAACTAACACTCATGCTTCATCAGATGCAACCTATTTGCTACGTAGTCTAATTTTAAGCTCCTTTTCGCAATTCTTGCCATGGAATAGGAGTTGTGCCTTACACTTGGATGTCAGAGCTTCAGATCAGAGGTCAAACACACGCACCCAGACCCGAGTATTTCAAAGCACCCCCAATCAAAATTTTATTTCGGAACAGTCTCCTAGAATTGGTCATTCCCCCAGCAACCACACTTATAACTCTGCATCATCCATAAGGCTGACTGATAAATATGCTGAAAAGGTCACGTCATTTAGCAGTTGCTAAAAGGATACAACAAAAGGCCACAACTAATAAGTCATGCAGGAAAAATTTACTCACTGATCTTAACACTCTTACAGCCCTTTGCAGAAAGTCAAAATTGCCTGCTGGAACAGAGGATGTTCCTACCTAACACCTTCAGTACCTTCCTTTTTAAAGTCTTCTACTGGGACACACCATGTGGTATGTTTTCATTGTTAGGTTAGGGCTTTTATAACTACAAAAGAGGACAAGAATTTGCACAATGTGTTTTACAGGTCCATTTCAGCATGGTTTTCTAGTTTTTCGAACACACAGTGTTCATAAGGTATCAGTGACACAATTTCTAGCAACTGATAAACTTCTTAGCATATGTGATGTCACAAATAACACAGCTTTTGCTTTCTCAACAGTTTTAATTCATTCATTTAGTATTTTATTGCAACCCTACCACACCACATCCAATGTCACAAAGACAACCAAAACTGGTTTTCTCCTTTGTATTTCCCTTTATCTTGTACAAAATAAAACCAAACAGAGTATAATCTGTAGGGGTTAACTCCAGAAATGAGTGCAATAAACACTCTTAAAGGACTTGTTGTCTCTTGCCGCAAGGCATGGATATTGGAAACTCATCTTGGATACAGACTCTTTTTACAATAGAAAGTGTACTTAGAAACAAAGTATATGGAACATTAGCTTACCTCACAAGATAAAATGATGGGAATATTTGTTTTGGCAGAACTCATAGGGGAATGGTTACTGTTTTGTAGGAAATTTTTAAAGATAAAATAAGGTTTGGCTCATCAAAAAAGTAAACTAAATTTCAACAGCAAGCAACCCAGGAAACTAAGTTTCTTTATTAGTCAGTTTTTGCTGTTGTTTTTCCACTCAGTGGCACAGATCACTTAAAACGATAATTAGCAGTCGAGCTAAAAGAAAGCTCCTGACAAAGAGCAGTTTTAGGAGGGCAGGAAACTTTATAGCAGTTGAATAGATTTCTGGTAAACTTTCAAATGCAAATGACATGAAATCTGAGTATCTGGCTACAATAGTGCCCCCAGGTGACGTGCCTGTTTCTGTAAGTTATTTTCTTGTGCTAAGGCTGTAACAGCACTGAAAGGTACTCGTGTCGAGCTGTTTAGGGCCTGCATTTCCAGCGGTTTGGAGCTACAGCNCACAAAAAAGATTTATTCTGAAACAAGTATTTGCCAAGTAAAAAAATAATAAAAAAAAAAAAAAAAAAGAAAAAGTAGGCTGGGAAGCAAATGGGAATTTGTAAGCGAGCAAGATAAACCATGCCATTAGGTTGAAGAAATGTTCAGTGATTGAGCAGGCCCTTCTCAGCCTTTATTCTGAGCTCCTGTATTTCCCGGAGAAGAGACAGACCTCTCTTTTGGCCCAAATAAATGTTTGATCCAGGACTGGAGGCATATGCAATATTTCTGGATCCATCACTTACAGCCAAATGTGTCCATTCTTGGACAGTGCTAAGAAGGATGGACTGCAGAAGATTTAATCCTTCAGCTTCCCTATAAATCTACCCTTCAGGCATTTGCTTTGAATTCCCATAGCATCTAGGAGCACACTCCACCAGTTTCTGGTATCTGTCCACCAGTAGTCTCCCAAATCTAACCTAACTATGCACCTAAAGCCTACGGTGGTCAGCATGAATGTCTTATATCCATGCTGTCTCTCCTGAACTGGTCTCAGGAGTCCCACTTAAAGCCCATTTACATTGCTGAAGGCCTAGGTGTAACCAGTGTGTATCTTTCACTGTAAGACAAATGGAACATCCCCAAGAGGGATGTTAAAGGGAATGAATCTGGTGTGAGGATTGGAGAAAAAGTCTGATGAGGAGTGGCTGCAGGATCTGGGTTGTTTAACCCGGAAAAAAGGAGGCTGAGGGGAGGCCTTATTGCTGCCTACAACTGCCTGAAAGGAGGTAGAAAGATGGGTGTCAGTTTCTTCTCTCAAGTAGCAAGTGATAGGGCAAGAGGAAATGGACTCAAACTGCACCACAGGAGCTTTAGATTGGACATTACAAAACATTTCTTCACAGAAAGGGTTGTCAGGCATTGGAACAGGCTGCCCAGGGAAGTGGTTGAGTCATCATCCCCGGAGGTGTTTAAAAGTCACATAGATGAGGTCCTTAGGGACATGTTTTAGTGCCTGAGTTAGGTTAACAGTTAGACTTGGTAATCTTGAGTGTCTTTTCTAACCAAAATGAACTCATGATTCTATCTCCCAAAGGCAGATACTGTTCTTTAAAAATTAGCTATAAATAATTCTGAAACTTCATAGAAGTTTGTCCGTCAAACCTCCAGTTCTGGGCCATGGATCATTCCTGGTTAATTTATACAGGTTCCTCTAAGAACACTTGCAAATATGTGAGGTCAATACAAGCATACCCTGTCCATAACTGACTGGGAAACCTGGGGTGGAGTGAATAAGGTATTTGCTATCGATCCCCTTCAAGAGCTAAAACAATACTGTTGTCACCATTAAGACTTTGCTATTAAGAGATGCCTGATCGAGTACTGCAGCTCTCCAAGTGTGCGTTGCTGTCATTGCATCCATTGCAGGGGAGTTAACATCCTGTACAATGAGGCAGTACGGATATGTTCCTGATGTGAAAGTATACCAGGAAGAAGTCTTACTCCACCCTAGAAAATATTTAAACACATCGTTAGGCCTGTGTTCAAGGTCAGGCCTTGAAGATTCAAGTGCTCAGGACCTTACAGTACAGAAGGCATTTTCCTTAGAAGCTGTGCGATATCTTTCAGACCAGTGAAGAAGTACAGAGTCTATTTCAGACAGCATTATTAGGGTTTGTTTGGGTTTGGTTTGGGTTGGGTTTTTTGATCAGTTTGAATCTAATAAGGAATACAAGTGTACTTTCACTTGCTGCCTGGGGGAAAAGAATCAACACCTGCCATTTTGGAAGCTGTACAGTTGAAAGGCTGGCTGTTCCAAACATTTAATCAAAAGCTAGAAAGCTCCAGCTACCTGTTCCAGCTTATTAAAGGTGCAAATGTTTCAAGCACCTATGACTCCAGTTGTCTGTGTGATTTGTTTTCACAGAAAGAAGTCAGGCCAGCTGTAGCTTGTTGTTTTCTAACCACTTAAGGCAAGTGGCTGAAAAAGCCATCTCCTCCATAACATTAACAGGCCAGTTGACAATGCCCTCTACTATAAAGCTTCTGCTCAGTAAGGAATAACATAGTCAGGGGCTGCCCATGGAGCTGTGCTTTGATTTGTCCTTATGCATGTTACCCTGTAGATTAATACACATTTAACGTCTATTTATTTATGTATAGACTAGACTGTTAGTCAGGTGGAAGCTGTGTTGACACCACTTAAATCCAACCGGCAAGATTACAATCATTGCCGTCATGAAAACGTTATTCTGAATGCCTGTGGCATTCTAAGTGCAACAAGTTTGGACATTAGCCTCCGTAAAGAACACAAAATAAAATGTACCAAAGAAATAAAAAACATGCTCCCTCCCCACACCCCACCCCCCCCCACCAAGCCAAGAATTTTACCAGCAATTTTCAAAACAGTCAAAAAAAAAAAAAAAAAAAAAAACANAAGGCACAGGCATGAAATAGCAAGCAAGCAATTTTTTCCAAGCTGTTAATTAATTCCGAGTATCACTGCACAATAACACCCAAAGTTAATTCAAAGGCTGGGATGGATGCTTGAGGTGGTAGGATAAAAGCACACATCCATTATTACTTTTTAGCAGTTTTAACGAAGTACAGCCTTTTTTTCTTGCAAAGAGGCAGAAGCTGCATTAGTTACAGGCTGTTTTCTGCTCTCACTGCAAGGGAATACTTCAGCTGCCACCTCCTGGATAATCAACCCCACTGCACTTCACCAGCCTTGTTTCCCACCTGCCTTCCTAAATCCTGTAAATATAGACAAAATAGCTTCTCCTTTAAATGTATTCTTATCCTAATCCAAACAGGTTCTTTACTAACTGTATTTTTCATCAGCAGTAAAAAGTGACAAACAATTCTGTATTTTCAGGCTCGATACTAAGTCTGCATGCAGGAGACCAGAAAGGACTATGAACTTGGGTGCAACACAGAAGGGAAGTGACGGTCCAGTGAAGGATGGGACAGGGACCACAGACCCACATACCCAATAAGATAGCAGTACTGAACTAGGATGATCTCTGTTCTGCCCAGATCTGCCACGTCCTGTCAAGTCTAGCCTTCATGGAGAACATCAAGAAACTAAAATGATAAATCCTTGATGATCAGTAGCAGTGCATCAGATATTTTACCAATATGATGGGGTAAAACTGCTAATTAAACAACACAGGTCAAATAGAACATTGTAGTGAGGAAGAGAAAGATATTCACACGTGTTTCTTCCTTTTATTACTATCATGACACCAGCTACCACGTAAGCTGATGTAGCTTGGTCATGGGTGGTATCTGAGCAGCAGAAAGAATGAAGTGAATGTCTCTGAGTGACCAGTTCATTACAGCAGAGCAGTTGCAACATTTGAAATTCTGCATCTCATTCAAATGGGGCTATCACCCTAAAGTAGATACAGAAGAAGATGATTTGGCACCTCTTTGAACGGGAATTTTTAAGGTCACTGCATCTACCTATCTATCTGCTGCAACACCACATGCTTATGATAAATACAAGTATTTCATGCTAGTGGCTAAGGCTAAGAATTGTAGGATTTTACTCAGAAAACTGAAATAAAGAGGGGAAAACAAATCCTTGACCTTTTATACTTTATGTCCCATGACACCCTTGTACTACAAGTCAACAGAAGCTGTGAGAACATGACAGTATATCTCCCTACTCATCAACACCACTTGACTCTGCTGGGCAAGGCACAGGTCATAGCTGAACATTTGACCTAAACAAAGTGTCATGCTTAGTTAAAAACAGGCCCATAGAGGGTGGAAAGTCAATAGAGACAACTATACCTATAATCACAGCCATCAGTAGCATCCAGTTTCATCACAGACGAACTCGCTTCCAGTGGTGTTCCACACTCTCTGTTGGCTTTATCTCCTTAGTATCCATCTTCAGCCGCTCGGAACATTTTGACTCTTTGAAACAAGTATCATATTCTCAGGAAATGCAAGTTCTTCAGAGAAGGCCATGGCTTCCTGCTCTGTCCAAAGCCTCCATTCATGGATGAGAAGGCCAGAGAAGTAGAGCAGTAGACTTTATCCCTGGGTTTATAAAGAAGCAGCACTATCTCATTGTACCGTAACATATCATATTTACTTCCAAGCAAGCAAGAACTCTTACATTAAAAAAAAAAAATCACGCTACAAGAAAAATTGCTTGTACATTTGAAGTTTTCCTTTTACTCTCATAATCTCCCTGCATATTTTCTGTTGACAGGTTTTTTTTCTTTTCTGAAGCATGGTATTGACTTATCCAGTGCTCTGGATCAGTGCTTGTCTCCATGTAAAAGAAGCTGGGGATCTCTACCCTAGAAGCACAAAGATTACAAAAATACTAACATCATCTCCTGAGGAAAAAAACAAACAAACAAACAAACAAAAAAATTCAGAAAAGCAGGTTCAGAGGTTTATCTGGTTTGTGATTCCTCTCTAATGGGATCTAGAAGCCTAACTGTCAGGTTGTTTGCATAAGACAGTTTTTGCCTTTTTACCTCTAAATCTCAGAGTGGTTCTCCATGAACCATTAACACAATTTCCCACTTTTTTTTTTTCATTCCATAATGCCGGACAGCAATTCTTTTCCTAGTATTAAACAGTCCTGTTCACATGAGAAGAGCTCAGTCACTTGTGCACACTAACATTATGTTCTCTGTGGTTTCTATCTATAAGTATCAGCCATTAATTCCCATCCAGTATTTCTTCTCCACAAGTCCACATTCAGTATTCTTCCCAGTCCTGATGTCAGCCTCTCAAGAACCTCCCGACAGCTCAGTTCCAGCTGAGCTCTTCCCCCAGCCACTGCCACCTTTGTCCCACAATCTAATAAAGGCAGTTTTGTTTATCAGCAGCTTCAATGTCATTTTCTAAGGTGGGCACTACACTCAGCCTCTGCTATCCACCATATAGGTTTGCCTGTAAGCCACAGTCATTTGCAAAGCACTTTGAAATTATTCTTGATGAAATGCACTACATAAACAATGTATTGTTTATCTACAATTTGTATTAATGTTGTACTCAGATCTCACACAATATTTCTTAAGTTTAGGGGGTTGTGACAATTTTCTTACAAGCTGTAATTAATCTTTTTTAGAAATGAAACAAAGCAACAAACGAACTCCTCTCAAATTATTTAGTCAGTCTTTGACCAAATCTTGGAACTAGAGGACAAACTGAACTAACCCAATTACCCCTCTCTCTCTGCTCCACTCTGTTTCAGTCACTTGTGACTAAGATGAAGCATGGTTTAAAGGAAAAAATAATTTTTCCCTTCTGTCTCAGAATAAAGGGCTCATTGAAACATAATGCTTTTTCATTTTGGGGCTGACCTTGCCTTTGTTTCCTTTCACTCTTCATCTGCACATCACTACAGCAATGTTACTAAGGCAGGGAGAGCGATGTCATCTGCTTGCTCTGGGAAAATAACATCCAAGAAAGTACATGCAATTTATGTGCAACTGTTGGGACACAAACTTTCTGAAGATTTTCCTTCTTCCCACTAGGTGTATGAGTAATTTCCAACAACCTTCGTGGCTGATCTTACCCCCATCTCCTCAGCTCACAGAGAACAGTGGGATGCTTGCTTTCTTTTAGCACGTTTATAATGTGCAAATTTGACACAGGAGGATGGTATTTTACTGCTGTTTCCCAAGGGCATCAATTAGTTTCCTTTCTTTCATCTACACTTTCCTAGTAGGCAGGAGTGATGCTTGGCCACACTGAAGAAGAGATATCACCATTAAGGCTCTCAAAAACACAAGCAGCACAGTTCCCAAATACGCTAGGCAATAAACACAAGCTTGAGCCCAAAAAATTGCAGTGTAACACAGCTGCAGGGTTAAATATGTATACAGGTTATTTTTTTATTTCATCATCCAGATCTGCAAGTAATACAGCTCAGAATTGGTGTTGCGTCACCTTGAGGAATTCGCAGCTACGCAACATCAGTCAGAGCCAGATCAAAGATCCACTGCTAGAGGAAATAACTTTTTGGTCTCAGGTCGCCATGTCTCAGAAATGCCATTTCTCTGCAATAGCCAGACTACTGAACTAGAAATTCATCAAGTTCTTTCTTTCAATTAGTCACCATGACGTAAAGAATGAGTTTGAGTGCTTCTCAGCACTCTGTACAGGTTAGCACTGACTTTTGCCAAAGCAAAACTGCCAATTGTCTGTTGATGTACTAACCATATTTCCATACATTCAAGATGCTTCACAACCAGACCTTGAAGCATCTATCCCCTTTGCTTTTGTACTTCTTGCTCAAATTATCATAAGAGAAAAGACATTTATTTAGTATTCTCTTTCACAATCTTTAGTGGGAAGAAAATGTGTCAATTTTATTCCTGATTGATGCCATGTCAATAGGGCTTGTGAATGCATGCATGTATTGTTTCAAAAACAAGGAAGATTTGGAACACACACAAAAAAAATATTGCAAGTCAACTGTGATGGCTCACTAGGGTATAGAGCAGGGAAGTAAAAAATTATGTTTCGGTCCTCCATCTCATCACAGGACAGAGAAGGATCAGTCATTTGCTAGCAAAGTGATAGTACTAAGACTTCTGGGTATTTATATAGACAACCTACTGAAAAGCTTCAGGCTAACCAATATTAGCATAAGAAGCTAAAGGAAGAATTTTGGAAAAACTCTTAAAAGACTATCATGAATGCCAGCCAAGGTAAAGGGAAAATAAAGTGAGTGGATGCAAATATCCAAAGGGAAGAAACATCAAAGGAAGAAGAAACGTTTGCTGAAAAAGAAAGCCCGCTATGTTGAACAAAGAGATGAAATTAAAATAAGGATATTTAATATGGCTATTACCAAAAATAGCTTGTGCTATCCCATCAGGCTATGGGAAATAACACAAACAGAACTGAAATCGCAGAAGTACTTAGAGGAAGAAAAAAAGCAATATTTTTGTATATAATCATTCCGCTGCAGAAACGAGATGATATAGAAACTACCAAACAACAGTGATCTTACAGTGCTTTTGTCACGATGTTTCTAGCTAACAGGACCGTCAATGCGTCCAAAACCTGCAAATAGTTAAATGCTGCATTGCTAATAATGCTAACCATTTTCTTTAAAAGTCGGAATCTTGGCGGGCCCCTGTATACATTGACACATTTTTCCACTTCACGTTGACATATCCAGAACACTAAGAAATACAACTCAAGGGTATCTATGCAACCTTTCAGAGTAAAAATTTCGGGCAGTTTTCTCTCAGTTTCGTCCTTCCCACTGATACACCAAAGAGAGAGAGTCCCACAGCAAGTGCAATAGAATACATATACCCTCGGTGATACACCACCGTGCCACCCAGGGCAAACCAGCGTACCCCATATGCTAAAACAGCCACTTCCCAGGCAATGTAACCCTCCTGCAGCACTGTGGCAGCGTGGGGACCATATTAAAAAAAAAAAACCTCTCAAGGTTTTAAAATGATCCATCGCTATTTTCATTAGGCACTCTGTTAGTATTAATACAGTGACAGAGTGACAAAGACTGCAGATTTTCAGGCATATCTGTGGAAAGAAATGGCAGAAAGCCTGCAGCCTGGCTGTACACACAATTAAAATGAACAGGCAACAGAGACAGATGCAGTCCCCCCTGACCTTAACGATGTTGATGTTTACATATGAACCTCCTCACTCAGCTGCAGATAAGGAACGATAGACAACACTACAAATTAGTGAAGGTCAATAGAGCAGGAGGCAGCAGTTAGTCAATTACAAAAGCAAACCAAGCTAAAGCACCAAGTCCTGTGTTTTCTCAGTATAATCAACTGTCTGAGTCATGAAGTCTAATAAAATTGACCTGTTTTTCCTTTGTCTAATTGACTGATGCCTGGAATTGCATGAACTTTAGGTGTGCTAGAATTTAAGTCTTAATATCATGTAGCAAAAGGCAGACATCTAATTAGTCTGCAGGTCTAATGGCTGCTTCTGCGATGTGCAGTTCCATCCAACCATGACAAAATCTTTGCTTTGAAGGTGTTTACAAAGATAAAAAAAATTGTTTACAAGCTATATATGAACTCTACTGGGTGCTAGTAAAGTTGCTATAGCAAAACAGTTCTTGTGTGAAGAACAAGGATTGAATTATAAATAAAAGCAAAAAAAGAAAAACACTTCCCTCAGATGAGATGTGTTCTTTCTGGCAGAGAGATGAAGAAAATCATGAAGTTAGTTTTCTTGAAATAGCAAGGCATAATAATTTTCTGGATTCATTCCTTAGAATGAGTTGTTCGAAGTTCTACTTAGCCTTACATATCTGTTTCTTCCCCTTAGCTCTGTGGGTCATCTACATAACTATTTGAGTCCTTTAGAAAGCTATATACAGCTTCAAGATTTTCAAGGGGTTGTGTTTTTTTTTCCACACATTGCCTATATATTTTGATCTTAACTTAAAATGGCCTTCACATGAAATGTCTCAAAGCTTGCTTCCTAGTGATACGTAGACACACCTGCTGTTGCTGCTTTGTGGCTCCTCCTTTAACCAAGCTATTTGTATGTGTAGTTGAGCTCAAACACCACTGCTGAACTTTAACTGAAATAAAATTGGACGCTGGTGTCAAGTAAAATTTGGCATTCAGATTCTTAAAGGAATCCAAGGACACCCAAATATTATTGCAAGAGTTGATGCCTAACAAAATCTCAACCCAAACCAGAGGATACCTTCCTGGTTTTTCACCATATCTCTGAGAAAAAAAGGAAGTTAGACATGGAAGGCTCACCAGGTTCATTTTTACTCAAGGGTCTATGCCCTCTTCACCTCAAACTACAGTGACTGAAGTCAGAAATTGAAAAGTAGCTGTAAAATTCCACTACTATATCATTTGCAGTATGAGAAGAAAGATATCATTAAAAACAGTAATTAAATATAAAATTGGGACTAACTTCAAAAATGTACATTCTGTGTGGAGTTCTGTATGCACTCAAAAGAATATCATGTAGTTTCTGCTTTGGACAAATCAATTGCCTAGGGTTACCACTAATAAATTCTGCTTGAAATTACATTATAAATAAATTTCCTCCAACAGTGCACCACAGAGCACAACCCCCACAACGTGACTCTTCTGACAACAGAAACTGTAGACCAAGAGGTTGAAAAGCACATTCTCAAAAACTCAAAGCAAAATTACAGCCTTAATTTGCACAATTTGGTGGCGAAGTATACATACACTCTCCCTCTAATCACACAGAATATTTTACATGTATGTTTACAAATTTTTACACATATAAATAAAATATACAACTTGGAAACTCAACTCCCAAACCCATTCAGTTTCCCATTATCACACTAGTACTTTCTCTGCTCCACTAAACCTCTAACCACATTTTTCAACAATCCCTCCCTTTCGGCTGGGAAATTTCTTAGTTATTTTCTTTCTCTCCCAGCTGCACAGTTACTGATGCCTCATTAACACATTTCCCTTTAACTGGTATTGCTTTTCAGCCACCTCTCTGTTCCCCTGTGTCATACTGCTATTTCTGGACTAAACAATGCATCCTATTGCCACACAAAAGTCATTCCCTGAGAGGCAAATCTATTACTCATTTCTTTTACCAAGGGGCTACTTAGTTGAAAAATCAAAATTTGTTTTCAGCATTCTTAAAATGCACACCATGAAACTCAAGTTTTCTAAACAATAGGTTCAGTGCTCACATAAGTTCAGAAGTGAGTATTCAATGCTTCCAACAAGAATTAAAACAATACTTCATGTTGCCACACAAGGCTATCTAGATCTACAAAAAAGGCCAAGGAAAATGGAAACCCTTTAATCACTGACATGAGCCGGCTACATTCATGAACTATCACAGATAGAAACGTTTTAGAAGCAGATAGAGAAAAAGGGAAAATAAGTCGACTTCACATCTCCTGTTGATCAGTTATAGTACGTTGGACAGGTTCATTGAGTTCCAGCCAGTTCCATTGACAAGTCTTAGAAAACTTTAGTAAATTTTAAAGCTCTTTTTGAACTAACTCCCATGTAGTTCAAAGGAACTCACAACAGGCACCGGTCTGACAACATTAGCATTGTCATGCACAGTCAACTTCTACATAAATATTTCCATTCCGCTCACACAGTGTTCATGTAATAACATAAAAAAACCCTGAGTAAATATCAGAAGTCTATGCACCTATTACCCACAGCCACGAATTAAAACAAACTACTAGTATAGATTACTTCTAGCAGGATTAGTGCTCAAAAGTATGAGATTCTCTCTGAGAAATCAGAGCCCAAAGTTTCCTCCTAACGAAAGATGGTACTTTTGTACTAGACAGAATGTTACAAACACTAAGGCAAAATTCGGAAAGGTTAAAAAAAAATCTGGCTTTATTAATTACTAAACATTGTATTTAATCTCCTTCCCAAGGAAGAATAACGTTGGTTTTGTGATACTACAGTCACTTTCGATGCAGTAAAATTTTATGTCAAATAAAACCATTTTCAAGAGAATGCCTTAACATATTTTTCCTTCAGCCATCACTATCTTTGTCTCATTGTCCAAAGAGGCATGATAGAGATAAAGGGGAAAAGTCAGGGAAGTGGAGAAACAAGTGTTCCCATAGATCATCCACGCCTTGACACACCTGTGACACCCGGGATCTGTTGCGTACATCAGCAGGATCAAGTATTTCCTATGGTACTGAGTACATGCCTAATGTGGAGCTGGCAGAGTCCAGAAAGGTGACACCAGGAGGTCTGAGGTTTCCACTGACAGCACTGATCAGACACAAAAACCACCTCTGAAAGACTTTGGTAAATATCTACACCTCTATGTGTAAATTCACTGACTGCTGTGTGTACCGGGTGCATCTCCACCATGGTGGAACTGGGCCCCTTTGGAGCGCACCAGTGGTGTCCATACTGGAAAAGGGACAGTTGGTTTCCAGTTCGTCTGGAGCTTGAGTCCAGTGCTAGAGCTCTCTTGCAAAGGGAAGCAGACACAAACCAAAGCCACGGCCTGATGTGCACCAATGTAGAGATGACCAAGGGACAGGGTTTAAGAGAAAAGATAAAAGGTCACCAATATGAGCTTAAGAACTTGCCCACACACATCTCCTATAATACAGTTAACAAATCTTGAGCAGGCTCTTGTGATTTATAGAACAGTGAGTATTCTACAGAAAGTTATGACCTGATAAAAAGTCAGTTAATACACCTGAAGGCCAAAGAGGTCCCAAATGGGAAAACTAGTGACATCTTCCTGAAGAGCAAATTTAAAACATAACAGCTTATAGAAAACAGATGCCATGGCAGCACACAATTGCATGTAGCAGTTTTAGTTTAAGAGACAGCCTTATGAACCATAAAATTTTGTAATCTCATATTGAGATTGAGGTCTTTGGAGCAAAGAAAATGGATCTTTGAAGGCAATGTTAATAGAAAGTGGTTAGCACAGAAAGGCAAAGGAAAGAACTAATTTACATGCAATTAAACTCCAGAGACTCAGAGAAGTAATTCTCCAGCCTGTCCAATCAAAAACTAGGCATATAAAAATAAGAGGAAAAATCTGATAATTTATTAGTTGGCAAAACTGGTACTCTGGGTTTTAGCAACTTGTCAGACAAAAGCCAAAGGAAAGATATTTATATGCAGCCTTTCAGAGAGGTGCGTCAGGATATGCCCTAAATTGGGAAGAGAGCATGTCAAGAGAGACACCAAGGAAGTTGGAATGTAATTCATGGCATAAAGGAGATGTTGGAAATCAAGGAAAAGACAACAGAGGAATTCAAAAGGCTCAGGAAACCCAAGCAGTGCTGAAGGGGTATCTGTACTATCTCACACTTTTGTAAAGCGTAAATTACGTTTACACTTTATGAGAATTACAATTTTACTATGGATAAATTGTGCCTTACGTGAGAAACCTCTAGCAAGACTACAGACCTGATTTCTGTTTCACAGAGAGACAAAAGCCTATTAAGAGAACAGGAAAAGGTCACATTTTTTAATGCTGAATTCAGTTTGTTGAGGGTTTTTTATTCCCTCAGCACTTCTGCAGGGAAAAGCTTAAAGAGTGGTATGACCTATACTGCTCCACTGAGCATTTGTGGCTGACTGGATAGCTCACAAACTCGAAAAACACAATCACAAGATGCTAACATCATAACCGTGTTTAAAGTTAACTACATTGCAGTTTGTCTGAAGCACACTCATCGCCAGTTACTACGTCTCACCTATCAAGAAATACTGTCTATTCTACCTGAAATATTTTTCCTCATATCATTAACTAAAAGTCATGCTCAACCAAATACAGTTTGATACATTGACATATTTTGGTTTAGCCCATATTTCCTAGGTTTTATTTGCTGAAGTTGAATCTGACCTGTTATCTAGAATTAATATTTTTAAAGTTAATTTCCTGAAAGAAAATCAAAAGCTAAAGAGAGCCTGAATTACTGATACTCTTGCTAAAACACTCATCGAATTTCAGTGGGATGACATCTACTTTCCTGAAATCATGCCATACTGTTCCCTGCAGCCTTAAAATTGATGACCTGTGGACCACAGAACGATAAATACTATGCCATTTTTTAAAAAAACCAGACTTTTAAATCCAAGGAACACTGAAATATAAACATGTCACAACAGCTCCATGTGTCAATGTGCTCTAAATGCCATCTAATGTAAAATGCATTACAGAGCATCATTGAATTTTTTTTTTTTTTTGTTAAATTTAGTAGGTTTAATTAAAACCTATTATATCCTGGAAGGCACACTACAAAAGACAAGCATAGCATGCAAGAGCTATACACATCTTTTTCTATTTCTAACAGAAGTTGCCAAGAAGAATTATCAGCTTGTTTAAAAATAGCAAGCTGTTAAGACTCGCAGTAATGGGGAAATAGTGCACAGTGGTATTGCAACCAGTTACCTTAGATCTGTAGTAGAATCATAGAATATCTCAAGTTGGAAGGGGCCCATAAGGCTCATTTAGTCCAACTCCCCACTCCTTGCAGGACTACCTGACACTAAACCAGATGACTAAGAGCATTGTCTAGTCACTCACACTCTGGCAGGCTTGGTGCTGTGACCACTTCCCTGGGGAGCCTGTTCCAGTGACTGACCACCATCTCAGTGGAAAACCTTTTCCTAACATTCAATCTTAACTTCCCCTGATGCAGCTTTATTCAGTTTCCTTATACATACTGCTCATCAGAGAGAGATAACTACCTCCCCCTTTGCTATCCCCCTTGAGGAAGCTGTAGACTGTGATGAGGTCACCCTTCAGCCTTCTCCAAGCTGAACACATAGAGTGACCTCAGCCACTCCACATAAGTCTCACCCTCAAGACTTTTAACTATCTTGGTCACCCTCCTCTGGACACACTCCAATAGTTTGATGTCCTTCTTATATTGAGGCACTCAAAACTGCACACAGGACACAAGGTGTGAACAGACTAGCGCAATGTAGAGTGGGACAATCACATCCCTCAACCGACCAGCTATGCTGTGCTTTATGCACCCCAGGACATTGTTGGTGCCTTTGGCTGCCAGGGCACACCGTTCACTCACATTCAACTTGCCAAAGTTATAAGCATTGATGAGATCTCCCCCAAGCCTTTTCTTACCTAGGTGAAACAACCTCAGTTCACTCAGCCTTTCCTCAAAGGAGAGATGCTCCAGTCCCAGAAAGACTTCTCCAGGGGGCACCCCAGAGATGAAGGACAGCAGTGAACTCAAAAAGCTTAGAGAAAACTACTGCAGGCACAAAACATGTTTTGTAGCTTCAGTGGATGAGAACGTCTAATCTCAGAAGGAACAACTTGGCCTATCGTACCATCTTTGAAGCCCAGTGCAAGGCAGAAGTCAGCCAAGTGGCTGGCCCGCCTTCTAAGACTGGATTTTCCAAGTTATTGCCTGTTGCTCTTGTGGCAGCAAGATGCTATTCATGCTCTGGGCCTGGGATGCACTAAGAGCTGCTTCCAGCATCTGGTGCTCCACATGGCCGTGCTTCTTCCCATCCAGGTCTGCTTAGGCACTTGGATCGTGCACCAGGGGTTTGGGCAAAGTCCAGCTGCACATCACATACTCACTTCCCTTTCTGTTCCACCCTGCCAGCTCTGCCCTGAGAGTCTCCACTCCTGTGCCACTCACACCTTACAAGGGAATAGAGAGGGAAAGAAAAGGCAACATCCCCACATCTTGCAGCATTCAAAACAGTGTTTGTGCAATGGGGACAAGGCAAAGCCCTAACAAAAACAAGCCTGACAGCACCTTTGCCACTCAGTGAAAGGTGGCAGCTGGCAAAGCATTCTCAGGCTGGCTTTTCTTCCCTAGGACCACGGTCTCAGCTGGGTCCACAGCATGAAGCAGTGGCATGTGCTGTGGTCTGTTGCACCAAGTGTTGCACCGAAGTGTAGCAGCCCTCCATTTGACAGAGGAACTGGCTGCCCTTTCCTGCAGAAGCCCAGGCCACGGCCATTGCTTGGGAAGGTGACTTTGCACAGGTACAAGGATGGACAAGGTGTTTCCCATGGTCCCTGGGCCAGCCACTGTTCTCTGTGAACAGGAAGAGAGGAGGAGGAGATGATCGCAAAGACTTCATGTGACAGCAAGACTTCAGATGACATCATGTATGGACAGGAGCCCTGGTGAGGGAGCATGGCCTGCAGGAGTGTCCAGCCCTGTGCTGAACGGGGTCTCCCTGGGCCCTGGCAGGGAAGGGCTCTGCTGGACTCCTCCAGGCTGAGAGTACAGGCAACATTGCCCTCAGCTAACAAGCTACTGGATACTTGTGATGCAGCAGGAGAAGGCCCCGGCCAGGGCCAGGCTGTGACCTGGCTCTCGGCCCTGCCATGGTGACAGCGGGAGCCTGCTGCACAGGATAACAGCGAGGGAGCCCTGCAGCCTGTCCCAGCAGTGCCCTGCACATGGCCACCAAGGCAGGGACAGCCCCTGGCCCTGGGCACAGGGCCCACCTTGGGGCCAGCATCCCAAAGGCCTTCCTCTGTGTAGCACCACCATCCCTGTGCAGGATAAAAGGGGCACCCTCTTGTGCCCCACCACCAGCCTGCCAGATTGTGCCTTCATGACAGAGCTGGCCACCCCAGCCTTGGAGGGGCTGTGGGAGGAAGGCTTAAGGCTGGATGAGTCTGCTGAAGGTTCTCTGCCACACTCCCAACTCAAGGCAAGGCCATGTTCAAAGCTGCATCTGCTGGGCAGAAATCCTACTTCACCCGTCCTTTGGGGAATGCAGACAAGCTCCTGGGGAGACCAGAAGCACCACACACACCTGGAGGTGCTCACAGCTGTCAGGCCCTTTCAGCTGGATGGCAGTGGCAAAGGTTGGCTTGGTGGCCTGACAAGACCATGGAAATGAGTTCTTAGTGCTTGAGGAGCAGTGCAGAGCTCGCTGTCCTCATCCCTTGCAAAGCCAGTGGCAGCAGCACTACCAGGGGGGATGCAATACTGAATCAATGCAAGCGGGCTAATGAGCAACATCAGCAGCCTGGCCTGCAGCGATCATGCACTCGTGGAGTTCACAGTCCTGAGGAATGCGGGACAGGCAAAGAGTAAAGTCAGGAACCTGAATTTTAGCAAAGCAAAATTCCAGCTCTTCAAGGAGTTAATCAACAGGACCCCCTGGGAAACTGCCCTCAGGAACAAGGGAGCAGAACAGAGCTGGCAGATCTTTAAGGATGCTTTCTATAGAGCACAAGAGCTCTCAATCCCCAGGTGTAAGAAACTGGGTAAGGAAAAGACTAGCACAGCTGAGTCAAGATCTGCTGCTCAAAGTAAAAGGCAAGAAAGAAAAGCAAAGGCAGTGGAAGCAGGGACAGGTATAATGGGAAAGAGTACAGGGACACTGCCCAGTTGTGCGGCGATAGTCAGCAAGGCCCAGGCACAGCTGGAGCTGAACTTGGCAAGAGATGCAAAGAAGAACAAGGGCTTCTACAGATATGTCAGCCAGAAAAGGAAGGTCAAAGAAAGTGTAAACCCTCTAATGAACAAGACTGGCAAACCAGTAACAGTAGACAAGGAGAAGGCTGAAGTACTCAGCAACTTCTTTGCCTCAGTTTTCACTCCAAGCTCTCTTCCCCCACTTCTCAAGTGGATGAACTGCAATACGAGGACTGGGGGAGCATAGTCCCTCTAACTAAGTGAAGATCAGGTTTGTGACCACTTGAGAAACCTGAACATACATAAATCTATTGGACCTAATGAGATGTATCGCAGAGTTCTGAGGGAATTGGCTGATGTAGTTGCTAAGCCACTCTCCATGGTATTTGAGAAGTCATGGCAGTGAGGTGAAGTCCCTGGTGACTGGAAAAATGGAAACATCACATGCATTTTTAAAAAGGGAACTATAGACCCGTCAGCCTCACATTTGGGAAGATCACGGAACAGATCCTTCTAGAAGGTGTGCTAAGGCACATGGAGGACAGATAGGTGATGCGAGACAGCCAGTATGGCTTCACCAAGGCCAAGTCCTGCCTCACCAACCCAGTGGCCTTCTGCGATGGAGTAACTACATCAATGGACATAGGAAGGGCTACAGATGTCATTTATCTGGACTTCTGTAAAGCTTTTGATATGGTCCTCTACAACATCCTTCTCTCTAAATTGGAGACATACAGATTTGATGGGTGGACTGCCGCATGGATGACGAACTGGCTGGCTGGTCATATCCAGAGAGCAGTGGTCAATGGCTCAATGTCTGGATGTACACCAGTGACAAGTGGTGTCCCTCAGGGGTCCATATGTGGACCAGTACTATGTAGTATCTCCATCAGTGACATAGTGGCATCGGGTGCACCCTCAGCACATTTGTGGATGACACCAAGTTGAGCAGTGCAGTTGGCAGGCCTGAGGGACGGGATCATATCCAGTGGTACCTGGACAAGCTTGAGAAGTNGGAACTATAGACCCGTCAGCCTCACATTTGGGAAGATCACGGAACAGATCCTTCTAGAAGGTGTGCTAAGGCACATGGAGGACAGATAGGTGATGCGAGACAGCCAGTATGGCTTCACCAAGGCCAAGTCCTGCCTCACCAACCCAGTGGCCTTCTGCGATGGAGTAACTACATCAATGGACATAGGAAGGGCTACAGATGTCATTTATCTGGACTTCTGTAAAGCTTTTGATATGGTCCTCTACAACATCCTTCTCTCTAAATTGGAGACATACAGATTTGATGGGTGGACTGCCGCATGGATGACGAACTGGCTGGCTGGTCATATCCAGAGAGCAGTGGTCAATGGCTCAATGTCTGGATGTACACCAGTGACAAGTGGTGTCCCTCAGGGGTCCATATGTGGACCAGTACTATGTAGTATCTCCATCAGTGACATAGTGGCATCGGGTGCACCCTCAGCACATTTGTGGATGACACCAAGTTGAGCAGTGCAGTTGGCAGGCCTGAGGGACGGGATCATATCCAGTGGTACCTGGACAAGCTTGAGAAGTGGGCCCATGTGAACCTCATGAGGCTTAACAAGTGCAAGGTTCTGCACCTGGACTGGGGCAACCCCTGGTATCAATACAGGCTGTGTGACGAAGGGATTGAGAGCAGCCCTGCAGAGGAGGACTTTGGGGTACTGGGGGATGAAAGGTTGGACATGTGCCGGCAATGCGCGCCTGTAGCCCAGAAGACAAATCATATCTTGGGCTGCATCAAAAGGAGCATGGCCAGCAGGCCAAGGGAAGTGATTCTGCCCCTCTGCTCTGGTGAGATCCCACCTGGAGTCCTGCGTCCAGCTCTGGAACCCTCAGTACAGGAGAGACACAGACCTGTTGGAGAGGGGCCAGAGGAGGCCACAGAAATGATCAGAGGGCTGGAACAGCTCTGCTATGAGGACAGGCTGAGAGATTTGGGGTTGTTCAGTCTGGAAAAGGCTCTGGAGAGACCCTATTGTGGCCTTTCAGTACTTAAAAAGGGCCTGTAAGAAAGATGGAGACACTTTTTAGCTGGGCCTGTTGTGATAAGGCAGGGGATGATGGTTTTAAAGTAAAGGAAGGGAGATTCAGGCTGGACACGAGGAGCAAATTTTTTACAATGAGGGTGGTAAGATACTAGAACCAGGTTGCCCAAAGAACTGGTAGATGCCCCATCCCTGGAGACATTCAAGGCCAGGCAGGACGGGGCTCTGAACACCGTGATCTAGCTGAAGATGTCCCTGCTCATTGCAGGGGGGGTTGGACTAGATGACCTTTGAAGGTCCCTTCCAACCCAAACTATCTTATGATTCCGTGATTCCACAAATGGGACACAAAGACTTTGCAAGGGATACCAAAGCCAGCACCTTCCCCCACTGCTTTGGAACACCCACTGGTGTCCCCCAGGCAAAGGAAGGATTCTCATCCCCAAAGTCAATCCGTCTGGAGGCTTTTTGCCACACTCAGAAACCCCTGAGATGGATCCGGGTTGCAGGAGGCAAGGCGTTGGGCACTGGTGGCTTCCTGGTAGGTGTGACCACCCTGTGGAACCAGGAATTTTTCCCCTCGGGGCAGATTGGCACTGGTCCCTGGGGGTTTTTTGCCTTCCTCTGCAGCATTGAGCTCAGACCCTTGCCAGGGCTCCTGTGGGCCATTTTGGGTCAGTGACAGCCTTATGCTCTTGCAGCACCAAGACACCACTCGTGCCCTGGGTCTGGAGTCAGACGGGATTTATTTTTCCCCCAGGGAAGATTGACCCTGATCTCCAGAGCAAAGTCCCTTGCCAGGGCTTGTCTGGGCCATTTCTGCTAAGTTCCTGCCTGCTGCTCTTGCAGCAAATAGATGCTTCTTTTTCAGCATGAAGACACCACTGGTGGCCTGGGTCTGCAGTCAGGAAGGAATTTTTTCTTCACGGATGACTGGCACTGGTCACCAGAGGTTTTCGTCTTCCTCAGCTGCATTGAGAAGGCTTCTCTGGGCCATTTAGCCTAAGTCCCTGCCCACTGTTCTTGCAGGACCAAGACCCCACAGATGCCCTGGATCCCCTGGAGCTGCCACGTTTCAGCTGTCTCTGTATTTGGTAAAAGTGCTGCTCTATCATTGATCTGTGATCATGTCATGTGTGTGCTGGTCTTGCCCTGGGAACCCTGTCCTGCAGCTGAACTGCCAGCAACAGCATGCACACAGTATTGGATTTATGAGGCAAGCTGGGAGTGGAACGAGGGGCAGCAGGGGTGGCTTCTGTGACAAAACACCAGAAGCTTCCTCCAGGTCCAATAAAGCCAGTTCAAGCCAGCTCCAAGATGGACTGACAGCTGGCCAAAGCTGAGCCCATCAGCAATGCTGGTAGCACCCCTGTGACAACATATTTAAGAAGCGGAAAAAACTGCTGCAGTAGCTCTCCAGGTATTGCATTGAACTGCCAAATGCCACTGCACATCAGAACAGGTTCTCAGCTCCGGGATGCTGAAACACATTTTACATGCTGCAGTGAAGTCCTTATGCCAGTGTACAAAACCATGACGATGGTGAGGCAGATGCAAAAGGAGCAGACTCCAGCTGGACCTAAAAGAGGTCTTCAATAGCCACAACCACTACAGAATGAATCCCAGCCTTACCCAAACAGCAGTAACAAAACAGATAAATAGGAATGGCACAATCAACCCATTATCTTTTGAAAAACTCCTTTCAAGCATAAAGCAAGCATGTCAGCTGATTTTGGCACCAGAATGACAACGCAGAAATTAAGCAACCTTTTTAAACTCCTCAAAGATTTTCAGGTAACAGTCATTATTCTCTGTATAACTCAAGCATCTACAGGCTGCATTCACAACTGGGGCATATTTGCACAACAAATATATTTGCTTAAAAATATGGAAATTAAAACACAACAGTTTGTATTTACTATGCATCTCTTGCACAAGCTACCATAGTTCATTTTTTAAAGATATTGGATTTCTATTAAAGCTTGCTTCTATTCCTGCTTATTTACACACACACAAAAAATAAACTCTTCAGGAAGCAGAGAAACATAGAGTGAAGTGCCTGGTTCTTCCCTATAGTTATTCCATACCCATCTGTAAAATTTTGGCACCACACTCTCTTTCAAAAGCCAGCTCAGCTTGCCTAAGCACTGGAGTCTGGTGCTACTTTAGGCAACAGTGACCATCCACTCGGTTCCATTCTAAAACAGAGCATTTGTGACAGCTTCAGAAGTTATATTCACAAATCTTGTTTGGGGTTCAACTCTACGGCACCTCTGGCTATCCTACAGGACAAAACTTATTAATACTTAAACATCAGCATTAAGACTATCATGCATTTTACATTGAATGCTTTGGTTCAACATGATTTCTTCATTGAGTAACTGCCCAGCAAGGCACTTGCTTCCATCTTACCTGAATTATCTATGAGGCTTTACCCTGTAGAAATCATCAGCTTCACTGGGAGAATCACTCAACAGAACGCTCCTGTCATATTTTATTTTTTCCAATTTATTAAGTTCCAATGTTAATAAAAATTCAGCAATTTTTGGAGGCAGAATATACTCAGTATTTTATACGCAAAAAAAAAAGTCAGAGCTAACTGTAATCCAGTGAAATCAATCCAAATCACCAAAATTTAATCCAGAGTTTCACAAATGTGAGGTTCACACCTCTGCAAAGGGCAGCGCAGGACCTTTTTTTATTTCAATAGAAAATAAAGATGAAGACTGCATTAGTTCTCTGAAAGGTTATAGCATTCCCATTACAATTTTTCTGACTAGAAAGTGCTAGGAAGCCAGAGTAGATGCAAATTTCAGGGCCTAAACTCTCTGACACTGTAACTCATACCCCTCTCTCTCCACATCCAATCCAATTCCTCCAACAATTTCTCCTCTTCTCCTGCGTTTCAAAGCCAACTTAGAAAACCAAATCAAACCAAACCAGACACACCCAGATCCCTGTCCCCAAACTTCATCATTTTGAACTACGTATCATTTTCTCATACACACACTGTGGAAACAACAGCAGCAATAAGGATCAATTTACATCTGAGGTCAACAATACTGCCAGGTAAGTAAATGCTTCTCATTTGATTTTTAATTATGCTTAACTTCCTCTTGATGCAATGCTCTTAAAAACTTAAAAGAGGAGAGACCCTAAAGGAGAGGCTACATCCATCCACAGACTCACTCTCATAGTGGCAACATAGAGTGTTAGAACAATTCTGAGCTACACAATAGTCATGCCCCTTTCCTCTGTCTTTGAAGCGACACATGCCTCTAGAGATAGAAGGAACTGTTTTTCTATTCCCTTGAACAGAAGGGCTGTGATTTTCCTTGCATCTTGGGAAGGGCACATAAGCGAGGACCTCCCGTTACCTGCTCCTAGGCAAGGTGTAAAATCTAGTCCTTAAAAGTTTGCTTTCATATTTAGCCCTTTACCATTGGACAAATATTGACTTTTTATTTTTCTATCTCAGATAAACCCCTGGTGAACAGTAACTGCAATAAAAATTGATGTTTACGCTTTGTTCTTCCTCCTTATATCAAAAGAACATAATGCTCCAACAGTGCCAGAACAGCTCTGCAAAATATCACCTGTGACTCCACGTGCTGACAGGGTCAAAAAGGAAACACGATTGGTGTCTGAACAGAGACACAGGGATGATTTAGTTTTGCAGGCATGGATATAAGTTCAGCCTCTGTGGCTAAAGAATGTCAACTCTTGCTGGACACAGGGAGATGAGTGGCACGAACCCGAGGGGAGAACTGCTGTCTGCTTGGGAGGAGACAGGAGAACAAACCCAAGTAGAACGACAATCTCACAACTGTTTCAAGATCAACTGAAGTACATATTTTGTCTACTACAAATGCCTGTTCGAAGAAAACGAGAAAGAAAACATCTTCAAATAAGGCAAGGGTCACAAATCCTAAGTGTTCCAATTTTTTTCGGCTAGCACCTGACTCCCAGCACTTTCCATTAACAAATCCGTTATTGAAATGATCAAGAGTGAAACAATGACCAGTAAGATTCTAGTTCTGTTCTGCATAACTCTATTATGCTCAAATTAAAGAAAAAAAAGAGATGTAAAAATCCTTATTCCATAGATACTCTTAGTGAAAAAGAAATTCCACATAACCATTCTAGGGAAAATAATACAAATGATCTTATAATCTAAACTCAGTATTCATCAGAATACTGATTGCACACTCAGCACACACCAGCATTTCTAGCACTGACTCAAGACATCCTATGTAATCCTAGCACTGAAAAGAACAAGGAACTTGATGTTCCATAAAGTTAAACTCCCTTAGAGGACTATTTCAAGTAAAATAAACTACCGTAAGTTGATAAATTAATATACTAGCATATCACTTTTTCCTCTGCTAATAATTATGAAAAAGATTCAAATGTAATGTAAATGACCTCAGTTCTGCAAATGCTTAATCACAACCAGTATATGACCCATTTTTCAACACATCCATTTAAAAATGTATAAAGCAGAAAAAAAACCCCACCACACACACACAAAAACAAAACAAAACATTAGAAATTTATCATTACTTTTGCCTGCACATCTGCTTTATATATATATGATCCTTTCAGCAACAAAAGAAAACTGAGGAACTTGAGCCACTGACCTGTTTTCATAGAAATTTAATTTTACTTTTGAAACGTATTTTCAAATGATGATAACTTATAATAGTTACTTGTGTTCTGTAAACACATGATCTATATTTACAGGCATGTACATATGCAAATGGTTTAGATATCATTAATCTGCCAAATACTCTCTGCTGCTGTTTCACTAACACATAAAGGAGTAGGTATGTCTTAATGTGCTTTAAACCATTTCTATATACTCTTTGATATAGCTCTTTATTGAGAGTAAAACCTAACGCTCAGGCCAAAAAAATCTTTCATATGCCAGATACAGTCCCAGTTTCAGTTCAGCTATAAAAGCTAGAATATGTTACCTGTATTAACAGAGACAGTAAGTCACAGCATAGCAAATGGTCTGTTACAGCTACTGAGGGTTTTAATTACTACTTACGTGGGCAGAGAGAACAGTTCAAAGCTGCTTCCAACTGAGCATCTGCTGCCTCTCACACCCCCCATGACAAAAGATGTGCAGCATGCATGGTTCGTCTGGATCAATTGGTATATACACACCAACCTAAGCCACGACTGTGCTGAGAGCACTGCTGCCCCACAGGTATGGTAATTTTTCTCATGCTTACTGGTAAACATACCTTCTCACATAGAAGACTGGCTTGCATCTTTTGGGAAATAAAAAGGGATCTCAAAGAAATCTGTAGTGGATCTTAAGACAGTAAAACAAAGCAGCTGCCCCAGGATATACTCCATTAACAAATCAAACTGTTAGGACAATCTTGGTATTAAGTGAACACCAAGACATAGCGATGAGTATGAAGCTTTATACCAGCCTTAGCCTGGTAAGAGACACAATTTTTACCTAAGCTTCTTCATCAACTTCTTAAAACATAGACTTTTCTCTCCTCCTTCTCTATTTCCCTCTTGTCATCTGTGTCCCCCACCACAAAAGAAGTAGCTCTCAGGACATGAAGCACTAGGGCTTTGGAGAGATTGTGACAAGGGACACAAGGAACAAACCTGGTAACTTAATGGTGTATGAAAGTCCCTAAAGTGCAGGCTTTGTAGCAGGGAGATGAGGAATGGCGGCATGAAAACAGAACCAGCTTTTTTTTTTTTTTTTAAACTTGACTACAACAATACGGGGAGAGGAAAAAGCACGAAGCGAGATACGGGATGTTCAGATCGTGACTCCTAGTAGGGCACTGAGCTGGAAATGCAGCAGTTGGGAATGCAAGAGCACGGGAAGATGCGCATGTTTGTGGGGCAGCAAACAGAAGCCAGACACTCCTGCAGAAAGCAAGAAGAGAACTCTGAAACGCTTGAGAAACCGCCACAGCAATTTAGTCTTTATGCAGGTTTCAATGGGTAACAAAGGACCTTTTTCTTCAAATGGCATAGGAAAACCCACACCTCTTCATTAACTGAGTGAATAGTGTTAAAAAGGCACTAAAAAGGACTAGGCTTTCCTTTTTATGTTACCAGCACATGCGAGCAAATTCAGTTCTGTAGAGCCGCAGTGGCACATGATCACAGTAAATTAGATCATTTATTGCTTTGAAGCAGAAAAAAAATATATAATTTATGTGCATTCATGTATGTAGGCATAATAAACACAAACCTCCAGAGAAAAACATGAAGCAATACCCCTTTTAAAAAGTTCAGTTTTTAATTAAATTTCAAAATAAGCAGGAAAGTTGTAGGAAATAATGCAGCAAAAGTATTTTTTTATCTAATGTAACAGCTGAGAAGAAAACCTTTGGTCTTAAAATAATTTTTGCCCCTTTTGAAGTCAGTTGAAAAGTTCTCCTTTTATTTGAAGGAAAATTAATAAAAGAGTAATTTTTTGATAGTATGGTAACACCATATTCCAGCTGGGATTCCAATAGGGTCATGAGACAATGAAAGTAAAATCTCGAAGAAAAACAAATGTGAAGGCTTTCTAAACAAAAGGGGAGGGGGAGGGGGAGGTGCTCTCATTTTGAAAGATTTCTAGCTTTGCCTTTTTTCTTAAACTTTGTCTTACAGATTATGAAAATATGGAGACTTAACAATGCTCATCTTTGTAAAATTTTCACATGTTCCTGCGTTCAAAAACCTCCTATCCATGTAACCAGTTCCCCAAAGCATGACAAAGAGATACATGGTAAGCAGATTTCATTTTGGCAGCAATATTTAGATGTACAAAGTGGACAAGGACAAAGAACAAAACATTAGAAGCAAACACATTCCTTTTTTTTTTTTTTAATCAATATCTAGTTAGACTGTTTGGTTTGACTCATTAATCTTTTGGTAAGCAAAAAATTAAACAGATTGACCATTACAGCAAAAAATTAAAACTGCAAATTAAATTCACTCTAATGAAATTGCTTGCAGAGAGTGCTACTTCATCATGCACAACTTTCATCAAAAGAGTTTGGACTTCAGAGTACCCACTGCTTTGAGGTGAGGTATTTAGAAATAAATTCTGAATCTAAAAGACCCGAAAACTAACTTTGTAAACCCTTCCTCTTACCTTTTTCTATTGTGTGTATTTTCAAAGCTATGAAAGTTCCACCAAAAAAAGTAAAAAAGAAGTATTTTACTTTGTGTTTAATAGCTTCTAACAAATGTGAAATTGAACTTCATATGACTGCTGTGTTGCATCTAAATGATCTCTATATTACAGCTGAGATGGGACATACAAAAAACTCCAAAAATAAAATGCCTGGAGGTCTGCAATGAAATGGTTTTCATTCCTTCAGCAACTGCTGCATAGTGATTGATCTAGTACTGTACAACACAGGAAATTAGCAATTAAAGGCTTCCATGCATCCAGCATGAGATCCTACAAATTCTGTTAACCACAGGAGCAAAATTAGAAGAACAAGAGGAATAAACAAAACTAAAAAGTGCTTTATTGTAAACTGTGTGGAATTTGTCCTTTACTGAAAAAAACATGAAAACTCTGCACAGACTGCACGCACAAGAATATTTAATGTAAGATTATAACTCAATTAAGACAACTATTTCTCTGATCCAGTAATTCTAAGGCATTTTGCAGATGTCTGTGAATCCCAGGCTGTAATACAAATTTCATTCTGTTCTCCATAACATAAACTCACATTTTATGAAAAGACACATTTAGCCTTCTGTCTAGGAAAATAATCCTCACAATGTATGTTGACACTATCGTTCTAGGCTGAGTCTAAAACAAGGTGAGCTGAATTAACATATACAACATTAAATGTGAGCATCTTCCGTGTATGTAAATAGGGCATTAACAACAAAGCCTAACTGATAGTCTTGTTCCCTTACGAATGCTGGACCATGTCCCAGAGCACAGGGAAACAGCTTCTCAGGCCAGCACAAGACTCAGCCCCAGAACTGGAGGAGACATCACCTACAAGCCTGCACAGACTAAATGCACAACACTGCAACTTCAGACTCCAAGCCGGCCTGCAGAGACCACTGCGCTTCACTACAGGAATAAACATGCCTTCTCTCTGTTCCAACGTGAGCAAAGGTGCATCTACGTTATCACTAATCACGTGAGACTGTTTAGCTTCAGATCAGCCAAAACTAATTCAGGTTTGCTGAATCTAGTGACAGATACAGGATTTATCTAGACTGGGAGAAAAAGGTTACATAAACTTTCTTAACATAGTCAGGCGAATTAAATTGTTAATCCAGGCCCAAACAAAAGGTCACTATTAGCTCAGGGTTAACTAAAACTTCTTAGCTAATCTCTGACCTCATTTTGACCTCTCTTGTTAATTGCAGAAATGCTTTCAGTTAATAGATTGGTTAGCTGTGCTTATACCCCCCACTTCTGTAGTTTCTTTCCTTGCAGCTCATAAATTAAGGACAAAATATCTATTTATAAGACTAATTAGTACCCAATTAGCTCCATGTTGTTTCCTAGAGTGGAACTGATAGTAAAGACAAGCATTAAGCATTTTAAGCTGTTTCATGAAGGCAGCATAGATGAACATGAAGAAACAAACACCAAAACATTTATTTCACCTTTTTTCCCCCCTCCGGATCATAAAATATTGCTTCACAAAGTTTGTAAAAATACTCAATTCTTCTGCTTCTAACAATTTCCAATAGAAAGAAGTATAGTTATATCAATGTTAGAACTAATAAAGAACACATGGAAATCTAATGGATCTGCAACCATGTTAGTAGGTTGTATCCAGACATAAGCATTTGTCATTGCATCATACTTCTTATAGGGCTGTTTACACTGGGCTTCTTCAATTCCTTTAGTATCATAGCCATTGCATGTCAGGGTATAATTATGATGTAGCCATATCCATAAAATGTCCTCTACTGTGGAAGAGTAGTTTTTTCTCAAGTAAAAGTGAAGCACCTGAGTTATAATTAAAAAAAAATCATTTCTCTACATTCATTCTTTTTTTTTTTTTAAGTCAGAAATATTCAGATTCTAGTAAAAACATACGCAGGCTTAATTTAAAAATTAAGTCTGAGGGACAAACAAAACCCAACTGCATTGTAAAATGTATATAAATTTACAAAAAGGAATTCTAATAATATAAGAAATAAAAACCTCAAAGTTAAAAAGAACCATACAAATAGCATGCCTCATGCTCAGCTGAACTAAGTAACATACGGATTTACAGTTTGAAAACCTACTGTAAATTAGATACTGAAGTTAAAATGCTCCGTAGAAATTCAATATACTTACAAATGCTGAAGCCTTACCTTTCCATTACATTCATGTTGCTTGTCTTTTCATTCTGATAAAAGCTCCCCCAAAGTAAATTTATCTAGTCACACTCATGATCATACTTGTCACAAAAGAGATAACACAACTCTAAGTTATTCTCATAAGTTTCTTCTTCTCTTCTATAGGAAACAAGCATGATCTTCTATCATCTGAACAAAGGCACCTGGCCTACTGCAAAAATGAAAAAGCTTGTCCATTACCGTTTGTCACATTGGTAGATAAACTCTTGCCTATGAAGGGCCTAAAAGCTGCTTTATTATAGTACAGTCAACCATTTGGATCAAATCCAGATTCATATTCATTTGGTAGTTGCAAATAAATCCCACTGTACTGTCAGTACAGTTTTCTTATATTTTAACATTATTCACCAAAAGCTCCATTCTTCTGAGTTTGCGCTTATTCTTTGGCATTGGCTTGTCATACAAGCCATTTTTGAGAAGATGCTCCTTGCTGTGATGGATCTGGGCACCATGCTGAAGCTGGAAAGAACATAAAGCTTGAAGTGGACGGAGTATGGTCTGCAGAAAGATAAAGGGGTGTGTGTGGGGGAAACAAAAATGCAAACCTTTTAGTAACCTATTTTAGAGATATCAATTATTCCAGGTTTTGTATTCAAGCAGTACTTTAAAACACTAACAAAGTAAACGTGGATGATAAATGCTGATAAAATACAAACAAGAAGAAGAAGAAGAATCTTTGAAGACATAGAGGGCACAGCTGAATAAGAGACACACTTAAAAGAAGCCACATAGCAGACACCAATCCACCTACTTGCTGTCATTCCTTATTACTTCCTTTGACCTACTCAATCCTGAGTTCAGCCTTAGCTACATTACTGTAGGTTATGGCTTTAACTTGACCCTAGTAACATATTACAACCAATTACTGTGGCTCAGTCAACAGGCTGTAATAAAATAAGTAACAATAACTAAGCTGTTTGTGCAAAAATACCTCGAGGCAGTGTTTTAGGAAGAGAGAAGGGGTCTCATGATAAAGGCAGCCGGACTGCTGTCCCAGAGACTGGACTGTATCCCTGCTTCTGGCCAGTGATATTATGTAGGCCTAATGAAGCCACAAAAACCAAATTTCTCTCAAGTGGTTCCTAATGTTGCCTTCTTAATTTTCTGGTTGTCTGACTCAGTATCACGGGGTCTCATATGCAGCTGTATAAAGCAATCACAAAAGTAACTGCAGTAAGCAGGAGCCGAGTTTCTAACAAGTGAAACGTGCATCATCCAAGTACACCAAAAAAATCAAGTGACTAAAACTAAGCATCAAACTAAGTGCCCTGTTCGACTTCCATGGTTTCCAACTTCAATTTGCCATTTTATATGCTGGGAATAACACTACTTAATTCAGAGGGTTTATAAAAAAGTGCACTAATGTTTCTGAAGTTGTTTGCTATCGCAACATTTGTAGAAGCACCTTTGAGAAACTGACAGTTTTGCCATGGAAAAGTAGGTTGGGCCAATTCTGAGAGGTAAGGATAAAACAGAATATAGGACCAGGAATTGTAGACACCAACAAAACATTGACCCTGGGCCTGAATAGGACAGAAGAGCTAAAGAAGGAAAAATATGCCAATGTTGTCCTAGCACACCAAAGGAAAAAGTAAATATACAAAACCTACTTTAATTTCAGAATTCCTAACTTTTCTCAGGTTTAACTGCTACAGTAAAAAATTACCTCCTTTTGTTATAACGTAAAAGCATATGATAGCAGCAATGCCATAGAATATACACAAGTATCTAGAAAAGTTTATTTACACTGAGTTCCAATTTATGACCCACGTTTTCTTGTGTGGGCATACATTTTGTCCCAGTCTGGTTCTAAAGGCAATTGATTTAATGTTGAGGTGATCCTCTAGTGTCACAGAGGAAGACACTGGTAACATACTCTACACCAACTACAAAAGCAATTTTTGACCTGGGAACCATTTCTAGTAGGCAGAGGTCAAGTACCAAAACATTCATTATCTGATTGAGAGGGATATGAACACCCCAGGGTGGGCACTAGAATGCAGTGAATACGTGGATGAGTTTTAAATCTCTTTCCACAGACCCTTCTGTACTACATTCTGGGCACACAATCAGATCACAGATCTGGGTCTAACGTTGCAAAACTACTCTTAGGTCTTTTTCAAAAGGCTTATTGAATTGATATTACTAATGTCAGCAACAAAGTATTAAGTAGGACATTGTCTTAATAATCTCTTCCATCACAGACTAGTGGGATCACAACTTGCAAGGAAAAGGCTAATGTTCAATTAGTATTCTTTGACCTGGATTAAACTTAAAGCTCAAGAACTCTTAAGTTCCAAATTCCTCCAGTGACGTGTAGGAGTTGTGAGGTGGCTGGCAGGAAGACACAACGCAGCGGCTTGTGTTCCACAGCTGCAGGAGTGAGGGAGGTCAGTGGGAGAGGCTAACAAAAGCACTTTATCTTTGAGCTAGCTGCAAGGGGGTACTCAGACCACATCTGCCATCTAGTTTTTGCAGAAAGCAACATACTGCTTTGCACATGCAGTGATATATTCAATTGCCTGTCTCCAAGTGATCAGCTTTTGGGTTTTTGAGCATTAAAGATCATCTTGCTTTGCCTTGACTTCAGAGGATCATTTAGAAGTACTGATCTATTGAAAAAGATAATCATTATTTGACTCCAGTAAATATTCTGAGACCAATACATGCTACAAAGGAAATTAATCCTACCTGTCTGCTAACTAAATTAAACTTTTTAGAGCCTAGCATCTGTTATTCTCAATGACACCTGTCAGCTCAGTAATTTTAAATTCAGATCTTAACTAAACAAGTTAACCATAAATTGAAAGGTAGTTAAATACCTGAATATCCAATGTAAGAGAGACAGAAACTTTACTGATACTAATTTCCAAATTTTCTTAAGTTTCTCACATGTTGGAAATACTTTTCCTTTTTAAGTTATATCCAAAAATATTTTACAAATTCCCAAGAGCCCCAACTGAAGGAATACTGTTCCCCACTACGAGACTATGAAGACACTGGTGAAAATATCTGAATGTTTCTATGACAATTCGGTTCTCAAATGAAGTAAACAAATATTTTAAGGTATGTATACATATACATTGCCCCCTAACATCTATTACAGGAGATACGACTTAAAATGAACATATTTTCCTGACTTTAAGTGGCTTCAGGCTTTATCTAACATTAGGAAAAAGCACAAGAAAGTCAGTGGCACAAAGCCTTGAAGAGACAGCACAAAAATTTAATTCCAAGCACAGCTTGCCACATCATTCAGTACAAATGAATCACTAATCAACTAAATAATAGTCATGCTTTCCTGGCTTCATGAAGATTAGACATCAGAGTGATTATAGGCTATAAGCTCTGCCAATTTATTAATATCTTCTTTTGCTACAAAGTACTAACCATACTTTAGACTGAATATAACTCTGGTAATATAAGAGTGCAACATGTAAGTTCCACACATTATAGCAACTGAACAGCTGTTAGCAGCTGTTAATTATAGTTAATTAATATAGTATATAAAAAACAGTTTAATACAAGTAAAAGAAAACTTGGTTTTGTTTCGTTTTTTTAAGTCAAACTAGCATGTTGAATTTGTGCAATTTAGTATATTACGTGTCTGGTACACAGACTATATTTTGAAGTTTTACAATAAAAAATGTCAAGGGAACTTAGAAAAACATCACAGGAAGAGGTAATTACAACAGCACATCTCTTCACTATTTGCTGTGCAATATACACAGTAGTACTTCTATTTGTTTTGGCCCAACTCTCCAACTGTCATCTCTACAGATTTTCATTCTGTATTGTGGCAAGCACAGCATATATGAAATGCCTTATAAACTAACTTTAAAAAAAAAAAAAGGAGTAACAAAGAGGTGAAGAGAATCTGAGTCACTCTTATCATATTTAGAATTACAGGAAGACGTGAGTAAGAAAGTAGTATAAGATGAGAGGATGTGATGGGAAATAAAGATGAGGTAAAAGGACAGAGGGAACTGGAAAATACTAGGATTGCTGAGTTAAATTTCCATACAACTTAAAAGAGCAAAATGGTGAACAGAATAGACAAATGGAAAAAAGGGGGAATAAGAAAATGGAGATTGAGTAACATGTACAGGAAAAAGGCAACTCAAATCTTGAGACAAATGAACCTGAAGACCACATAGTGAAAACTTGTAAAAGGGGAAGTGTCTCGGAAAAGCACTAGACAACTAAAGAAAATGAAGAAAAAATAACAAAAAAAAAAAACCAACAAAAAAAACCCCAAAATAAAACAAACAAACAAAAAGAAACAAAACAAAGCAAAACAGAACAAAACTCCAGAGGAATTGAGGACATGGGTTAGGAATGCAGCAGTTGTTTTCACAATCAATTACTCCACATACAAAATGGGCTGCCAGGGAAAAACTGGTCTGTAAGATAAGTGGTCTGCATTCAGCCTTGGTGGACATTGCAGGACCAAATACAGCCTGTTACAGGACATGATCTGACCCTAACTAGTACTTCAAACATCATAAAAGCAAGATTTTTAGCCCTGAGTCTTGCCAAGGTTTATATTCCAAAAACTCTTTGTGGCAAAAGAGACAATCTAATTCCATTATGGGGTAGAACAAAAAATGCTGCATCACAAATTAACACACTGAAAAGAGGAACAGCAAAACAGTCATTCAGGGCCTTTGTATCTAACAAATCCCCTCAGCAATCTGACAACAATGTTGAATACAGAATAGGAAGATTATAGAGGCTTTTGGAACACAACAAGAAAGAGCCACAGTAATCTGAACCTAATAGAGTTAATAAATATCTGAAGAAAAATAACTTCTATTGGTACATTCCTGTTTTAGCTTGCTATGTGAGAAAATCTTTACCATGCTGTTAAGACTTTGACAGTCAAATGTGACATTAACAGGCAAGTATCTTTGCTGCCTCTTTACTATTCATAACAGAAAAACTCAAGTGTTTAAAATCAGTTACATACCTCTTGTATACTCTTATTTTTTTCCATGATAGTAAGAGCAACAGCTGCACATTCAAGCGTGGAGAGACATGTGTTTGTTGGTTGTGTACGAATTACGTATTGACTTGAAATGTTGTTTTTTAACTGGACCTGAAAAAAAAAAAGCAAACTCTACTAAAATAAACAAGTCAGTATAGTAAAAAAGACACTTCTTCCTCACACTAAGCAAAACACAGTCCCTTCTCCTCTTCCGTCAACTGCCATCTTTCCTTTTTGCTCTTTTGTCTCCCAGTAGCCAATGACCTTATGCTACTGTTAAATATACTATAATACCTGTGAGTTGCCATTGGAGACAAGAACTGCGTATTTGTTGCTGTACAAACACACAAAGAAAACACAATTGTTTGTCAGAGAAAGACTGAGGGAAATTTTAGGAACCAATTTCACTTGCCATAGATACCATATAACAAAAATAAAACTATTTCTCTACACTTGTTTTATTGTACACTCTAGACCCATATTTGTCAAGTTCTGAAATAAAGACTTTTAAAAACTACATTTATTCATATAATTTACTAGGTCACTGATCAGAACTTTTTGCTTACCTAAATCATCCTTGAAAATAATTTATTGGCTCTGCCTCAAGTGATAAGCACTCTATACTCTCTCACAACAATTCTCTTTTATTTTTCCACCTTTTCCAAAAACGAGGGGTTGTTTCCCACGGCCACCATAACAGTGCTCACACTCTGTATGCCAGAGATTTTTCAGCATTTGTCACTTCATTCAGTCTTCTTCCTCTTCACTTCTCCCATTTTTGCTTTTAATTGCAGTGCATCATTTTCCTTCATTTGTTTAACATGCAGTCACCCATTCTTTAAAGTTCAAGATACCTCATCTAAAAACGGGTAACTCTAAACTGCTGAAGAAACTTGAATGAATAAGATCAAATGCTAACACTTTACCTGACCCCAACTTAATGGGAATTAAAAATAAATGAATAAAAAGGTGAAAAGAGAAAAGCCATTCTGGAAGGAATAAATAAGTTAGCTGTCAAACCTCAATATGTTCAAATATACGATTCATAGAATCATGGAATGGTTTGGGTTGGAAGGGACCTTAAAGATCATGCAGCTCCAACCCCCCTGTCATGGGCAGGGACACCTTCCTCCAGACCAGGTTGCTCAAAGCCCCATCCAGCCTGGCCCTGAACACTCCCAGGGATGGGGCATCCACAACTTCTCTGGGCAGCCTGTTCCAGTCCCTCATCACCCTCTCCGGCTTTCCTGTAGGTCCCCTTTAGGTACTGGAAGATTGATATAAAGTCTCCACGGATCCTTCCCTTCTCCAGGCTGAACAACCCCGACTGCCTCCGCCTGTCCTCACAGGAGAGGTGTTCCATCCCTCTGATCATCTTAATGTCCCTCATCTGGACTCATTCCAACAGGTCCATGTCTTTCTCACTATGGGGGCCCCAGAGCTGAATGCAGTACTCCAGGACAAGACAGAAAAATTTACCTTTGTGACAGAAGGTACTAACTTGTTCATCAAAGGAAACTTTTTTTTTTTTTTTAAAATGCTAGTCTTCTTATTGGGTAGGCTTGAAGGACAAAAACATGCATGTATCAGAATGTATTAAAAGTTTCTAGCAAGGATTGTTTAGACAGCTTGGAGAGATCACTTTCAATAACCAAGGAATAAACACTTGGGTTGAGATATTCAGATGATGAATGCATAGCAGTTATGTAAATAATACAGTATACTAACATTATGATTTTTTGCATTATGTAAAAATACATTTGTATTCTTTTCACAACTGTAATACTAGAGGTGTCATTTTAATTAAACAATTTTAAGATCACATCTTCCAAAATCCATTTTGGTCCTTTTAGTGAAGATCAATGCCTTCAGTATTTTAAGGTTGTTTACCATAGTAACTACCTGAAATGCATATTTTTAATCAGGTTATATAATTACCAACTGTTAATTAAACTTAAAATGCACCACTGGTCTCAAGGCATGTATAAACGTATCTGTCTTGAACATACTTAATATTCTTAGATATTTGAAAGGAAGGGTTGCTGGTGATGATATACAGAGTTATTTCCTGAAAATTCAAATCATCTTCACTTAAAACTAATTTTCTTTTTCTGCAGCTATTCAGCATATTTCTGCAAATGAATTGGTACAATATAAGACAAATTATTCAATACACTCCTATTAGTTACTGTAAAGTTGAATCTGATTATTTTACATTTAAAGTCAAGCTAGTTGAAATAGTTGATTATACCACGTCTGCAAACTCAGGGTCTTTAGTCTCTAACTCCGTACTCTGAAATAAAAGAATTTATACCTAGCACCTCATTAGCACATTATGTTTACTGTTACACTATACCAGAAGCCTCTTATACAATCTTTATTTCATAGCCATACTGTAGAGCTATCTCCTGAATGAAAGATGTTAACAGTTTCTTGGATATTCAAGCGCAAATTCAGTCCACATGCCGAGGAACAGATCCAGAGCAGATTCAAGAATGAAGCTAGTGGATATATATTAGCCCTTATCAACTACTTTTTTCAATTTGGTATTGAAAAATCAAAATACAATGAATTGACTTAAGAGACAAAATACAAAATTTAGACTTCAGTGTATATAATGAAATGCAAAAGAAAATTTAAAAGAAATGAATATTTTCATTTGCTGTTCCTCAAGGTTTGCTTTATTTTTACATTCATCGTGACCATGTATGCTTCTCCATCATGACAGAGTAGGAAGGCTAGTTATTTCAAGTATACAGAGTTCTATACTGGAGGGAGCTTTAGGTCCCTACTTAGAAGTTCCTAAATGAGTATTAAAAACCAGAGCAAACTCAGTCCCTTGTTTCTCCAGGGTGCGGCCTGAGCAGCAGAGCAGGCACATAACCTCACTTCTTCTCAGAAGCTGACAACCACATTCTTCAGAGAAGAGCTCTACAGAGACTCTGAGAAGCCAGCTCATGGACTACCTGAAAGGCACACTGGCTTTCCCCTCCTTGGACACAGACAACAACGCCTTAAGGTTTTTTTTTTTCCCCCTAAGAGCTGGGAAAATTCCATCTGCTGTTTTCTGTACTGCATTTCTCGGGGCTCATGCTGAAAAAAACTTTAAAGATCATCAGTATCCCAGAGAAAGGAAGATTATTCACAACTGCAAAGCATGTTCTACAGAAGAAACGCCACCTGCACTCCACCTTACACTGTGGATCCAGAAAGTCTGTAAGTGAAGCTCTCCAACAGCTGACACCATACAAAAGAGCAACTTCCTATTTCTAACAGCAACAGCAACCAAATTTCTTCTTCTTTCCTAGGAAGAGTGAGAGAGGATGGAAAGAAGCAGCCCCAGTCCATTTTCCCAAAAATGATGTATTCACTGGGACAAGATGAAAATATGACAGACAGCACAGTGCTGGAGATCACTGGAATAATATCTGACCAGGACAACTCCCTGCTACAGTCTATTAGGCTTCTTTCAACAAACATGCGTTTTACACTGCTCTGCCCCAGAGAGGCACAGTATGTAAATATGAGATCCTTAGTCACCTCAGATACAGTCAAGAGCTGCCTTTGTCTAATACAAATTTGAGACACTCACTGAATGACTGATTGCCTACCAGAAACCAGGTATACTCACTGAATGAATAAAACACACCATTAGGAGCTCTACCAACCTAGAGCATAAACTGAACGGTAACACAAAGCCCAACCAATGTTGAAACCAAAATGAATTAATACAGGTAAAATATATTTTGGATACGGGAAGAATAACTCCTTGGACAAAAAACTTGCCACGATATTTGAAATATTTGCTGTTTTCAAGTGTGAGTGGGTAGGAGGACGGCTTCTCGCATTTTCAGCAAACAGGTCTAAAACCTGCCTTGCCTTTCCTGGAGCTAAGTTAATAGTTTCCGAGTTTCAAAAACACATAATGTGTATACACAATCTATTTAAGCACATTTCCAAACAAAAATAATTATATTTTACAACTGTTTCTCCATAAAATCATAAAGCTACCATGATACATTTTTTTTTTCTTTTTAGGCAGTTGAATTAATTTGTAAATCATACTCACACTTTGGAATAATTTCAGTTACTAACAAAACACAGCAATGTCAAGTTGAAAAAATATCAGCCTATTTAACACCACTCACCAAAATAAACAATAGCATAAAACAGGAGATGGAAACTATCTCAACCAATTCAAACTGGAGAGGGAAATTTAGATAAGCTGAATGCAATTACTCACTGGAATTTAGCCAAGACAACGAAATTACTGTATCTATTCTTTCTCTAAGTGCAAGGGAGTTTGGGACCTTAGTTTGAAAGCTGTCAGAAGCTTGAAGCAACACATACAATCAAGTTTCATTTCTATGTGTAACTGAAGACGGAGGGTTTCCAAAAGCCTGAATGTCAGCAATTCTCACAAACTGTTACGGTAATTTAATAAACACTGGCTCCTCTGCCAACACGCCGCCCTCTTAGCAAATGCTACAGCCCTTGAGCATTTACAAAGGATTTCAACCACAGTAAAAACAGCGACCCTTCACAATTTCTCAGGGCTGAGTTCTTCTTCCAGGGCCCTCTTTGGAGATGCCCCAGGCAAGAACCAACCCAGCTGATCCAGTTCAGCTGTTCAGAACCGACAGAAGCAAAAATTCTGCCTTGATACCACTAAAGACCTGCTGGTTTAAGTTTTCAAAATTTAAGTCAGTTAAGCCAAGCAACTGATTTCTGCTCTTATTTTAAATATTAGGACTGAAGCTTTTGCAGAAAGCTCTAAGTGCTATCCTCAGTCCTTAATATCCTTATATTTTTACCTTTTCTATGCCAATTTCTTCATCATTACTCTTACTAGCTCTACTCTCCAAACAGAATCCAGCATTATGGACTCTGTAAAGTTAGTACACCTTCCCCACAGTGCACACTTTCAACAACTCTTTGTTTTGTTTGTCCTGTTTTCTGAAATTAGACTACAGGGCCCTTAACACAGAGGAACACCACATCCTTCCGTGGCTTCTGTGAAAATTCTGGCACCTATTCTAAGATCCCCTCCTCTTTTATTTATGTTTTCAGTGTCCATACAAGATCTGAATTTCTGTTTAGGAATTAATTTGCTCAGTTCTCAGAAAATGAAGCAAGCAAGTACCATCAGTGATCCTGCTTAACAGAAGCAGTTGTAATTGCTCTTAAGTACTGGTACTTTAATAAGTATCTTCCAGAAAAAAACACCATAAGCCATTTTAAACGAACTCCAAATGCACAGAAAGAGTACAACCATATCCTGACGCCTTGCCCATCATTCTAGAAACTAAGCAAAAAATGCTTTTAAGCTGCTGAAGAGAACATTCTCTGTTTGCTACTGCACAACCAACCTCAGACAGAAAAGGGAGTCAGTCATGGGCAAGATCTTTCACTCACTACCCAGTGTATCACCACAAGCACCCTTTACCTATAAGCCAAAACAAAATATTTTCTATATGTTACACAAATCTCATGCAGTTTAAACAAAATTAGCATTGTGACAGAGAAGATAGCTGAGTAAATTTAGTCTCAGCATGCTACTGAAAATTAAATCAAGAGTATAAATAAGTTATTTTGTTCAAAACCTTGGCTTTAATTTAAAGTGACATCTTAAAGGCACTTTGTTTCTGAATACTGGAGGGACTAACTGCCATGCAACTGTCACAAATGGATAGGCTGAAAAAGTACATGGATGTCACAAAAACCTCTGCCCACTTTGCACAGCTTTTGTTTGAATATGTAGACATATCCATGGCATTCCCGTGTATTTTCCACGTAAATCACTGAAAGCGGTCATAGATAATACTGTGACTTTCAGGTAAACCTGAAAAAAAAAGCAATTTTTTCCATTTCTACAAGGTGACGAGATATATTGCACATCGTCTTTGACAACTTTGACAACCCCAAAACCCTTCTCTTTGCGCATCCTGCAAACGCTTCCTCTCAGGCAACTGATGGCATCAGCTTAGACTCCAGCCTCTTACCACAACAAGCCCTGGGATATCTCACTGCTGCTGTGATGGGAACTGTGGTAAATACGTAATATTCTGTCTTTCCAAGATAAACATAATTGATTGTGCTAAGCAGCACAATGTGGCTGTGTGTAGCCTCCACCTACTTAACGCTCCTTGAATGTCTGTTCAGAAAAACCTGAATTCAAAGTTGCAGTTCAGATTAGCCCTTTCACAGATCAAAACCAGAAGCCTTCCTACACGCTAATAAAAAATCACCTGTATGAGAGCAGTGCTCAGAATGTCTTTCATCAAATATGTCATTAATATGTGAAAATACATGAAACTTCTATCCACTTCCAAGAATGTCCTTTCTTTGCTTCAATTTAAGAACCGGATTTTAATGCTGTAGGTTATTACACACTAAAAACAAATGCTCCAGAAGAAATTGTAAGAGCTACTCACTGAATGGACCTAATGCTCATCAGCTGAATACAAACCTACATGATGCCTCTTCGTTCCATGACTATGTCAAATAACACCTCTTTTAAAAACATCACCTCTGTGTTTCATTATGTCTCTCTCCTGATACGATATAAACAAGATTCAAAGAAAATAAACATCCTGTAATTTGATACATAGAAAGAAATACTGGAGAAAGCCTTAAGTATATTCTGGTTAAAAAAGTTTTTTTGAGTTTCACAATGTTCTGACCTTTCTTTTAAAATATCTTTTTTAGTGAGGATAAATCAGATTGCATGGAGTAGTTATCTACTGTGTTCCATGCTTTCATTTTTAGACATAGTTGACTGATGGGATAAGAAATTAAACTGCAAAAGGAATGTGCAATTCATAGATAAAGATTCTTAAATCACATCCCACAGAAAATTTTTGAGGAAGGAAAAAAAAAAAAGACAAACAAACCAAACAAAAACAACAAAACACACAAAACAAACAACGATGACAACACCCAAACAAGTATATGGACTTCCTCCAACCTTGTCAAACTTCTAGAGTGCTCCAATCAAAATTGTTCAATAGAGATTCTTTCCCACGAGCTGGGCAAGGAAGTAATAACAAAGGAAATATGGTCTTTAAAAAGTAAATCTGAAAAAACACAAATGTCTTATGATCATGAAAGATAATATTACAGTCACTACATGTGAAAAATTGTGGTAAGTGAACCATGGCAGAAAAAAATACTGTAAAAAAAATTCATTTCCTATATCATCATTTATCTGCAGAAGACAAGTTTCTCAAACAGCAAGATTCCCACTTTGTAATTTAGCTTGTGTAGAGACTGGAGTATTTGATAAATAAACATTAAAATCCTCTTAATTAAACAGGTGAAAGAACTGGAACCTAAATAACTGCTAAAGTTAAAAACCAGCAAGCAAAACAGATACCTTACTTTTCCATATATATCTGTAATCTAATCTATATGTCTACACTGATGATCTTTACATATGTATGAAATTAAGGTAAAATTCAGGTTCCAAATAACATTTTTTTCCTTTCAGGAGAACCTCGTAATTCAAAATACTTAGTAACATGTATGGCGTTTTAAGAAAGTCCAATAAGTGCCTAATAATTCATTGGGCTACGTATTTATCTCTTTATGCACTAATCTCTACACAAAAACATGGAATAGTTGGCAGTGGCCTCCTTAGAATTTCATTTGTTTTATAAGACTATTTACAACAGGCCCTTCTTCTGTCTATGCAATAATTTCTGAAGTATTTTTACCAGGAATCTATCATGAAGAGTTTTCATAAGAACTCAAATTTTGAGTATCTTTTCAGACATGCTAAGAGAATTCAACAGTTGAGCACTTGTTACATTTTGCAAAGTCAAATAAAATTGTCTCCTCTTTAGATTGTCAAATAAGGTAGTAGAAACAACTCCGAACTATAATAGTTTAAAAGTATCACCAAAGTAAACAATATTTTTGAAAGCTACATCCAGAAGTTGCTTATGCCCACCTGCATGTTTTGAATCTTAATGTTACATACAATATGGAACAGGTAAAATCACAGACTCATAATGTTTCAAAGCATTTCCCACGATGTTTATCATCACTTACACCAGTCATGGAAAATATATACTATGAAATAAGTGTCCACACCAAAAGAAGTTTGGAAAATAAACATATGCCTACATGAGAACCTTTTTTTTTCAAATAAGAAAACAGGATATTCTGGTCCACATTTAATAAATAAGATGTGAACAGTAAATACACACAAAAAAGAAAAAGTTAATCTCTTCAGTATTGCTGCTCTGCAGAAAGTAACTATCTAACTTACTAGATAAGTAACATGAACTTTTAAACTAATGAAAATCTCCATCAGTTGAAGTTATCTAAAACGGCACTTCCTAAGGTGTCAAGACCAGGCTGCTGACAGCGACAGAGAAGTACGAGCCTCCAGTGCTGCAATCAGGCTGAAGTTTGTATGCACTAATCCTGCTTTCCTGGAAGACAAGACGTTGGATTTATGTCAGGAAATAATCTGAGCTCACTAACTCACAATGCAACTTTAGGCAAGCCACCTTCACTCTCCGAGCTCCAAAGCCGCTGTCTGTAAGATGATATTTACGCAATGCCTGTAAATCACTTTGAAGGCTGAGGGAAGGGATGATGAAGAAGCAGGAGACAAATGAGAAACAGTAAGTTCTGCTGCTGCAGATAAGAAGAGCATCTTCCAATATTTTTGTGTGATGTATTTCTAAAAAGCTATGGGAATAGTAAGGAGAAAAAAAAGCAAACAACAACAATGCCAATCTTTCTTACAAACACAAGAAATACTACAAACAAAACAAAAACAAACAAACAAAACCAGAAGGCCTTGCTATCCTTAAAAAAGCAAAATAGTATGGTCTTCAGTTAAAATAGATACCTACAATGAAGTTAAAGTGCAGACAAGCTGTAGCTCTTATCTAAAAGTAAGAGTTCAAATTCCTGTAAAAGAAGTCAGCTTTAGGCTGACCTAAACAGCTCACATAAAATTAAGAGCTAACAGACAGTGAAACTGTAAAGAAAGGAAAGTCCTCACACCTAGGACAAAAGATAGGACTGGTCTGGTAATATTTGGACTATATATGTTGTGCAAATAATTGAAATACCATCTGGTTATGGTCTTACATTCTGAAACAGCAGGTTTTTACCTACAATTGGGGAATGACATAATTTAATTCTGCCATTATGTTACCTAAAAATAATTATATTTAAGTGTGAGTCATAACAGGGCATTTCTGGGACTTCATAAAATGACTATGCATTTCTAATTAATTTCCATGCTTTTTTTTTTTTGTATTTAGAGAAAGAAAGATCCAGAAATTACTTCTAGTAATATCTCTCTTGGTCTGCTTGCATTTCAGAAATGAATGTCATGCAACAGATCAATATTTTATGTAGCACTATTCTTTTAATAATTAATACAACAGGAAAGTGCTGCAACTCAGTAAGCAGAGTACGGATCTAGAGAATGGGGTCATGCAATGAAGGAAGAAAATTTAATTACGTGTATTGTCACAGCCATTTAACTTTAATTACTGCAAATATCAGAAAATTGAAAAGGAAAATTAAACAACTGAGTGTCAAAAAGTAGCATCAATGCAATGACATTGTCCTTTTGAATCTACTAATTACTTTTGTTTTCTCCGTGTTTTTTTTTTTTCTTATTGTATGTCAGTAACAGTAACCTCTTCCGTGGAAAGGAAAAAAATGTGGAAGAAGCTCCTCAGAAGAACTTTGGCAAGAGCAGAAGAGAACATGTAAAAAGAAGACTAAAAGAAGGAAAAAGCCTTCAATTAATCTAGTTATTCAAAAGCAAGCTCAATCAAAATGAAAAATATTTATAGTTTCCTTTTGACAAAGTGTTCATATCCCATGAGAACTACAGCATGGGCACAATGGTACAAAACCTGCAATTGCTCCTAAACTGTTCTAGCAGCAGGGTCTTCACATATTCAGCAAAGAGTTTGACAATAATTACGAAAGAAACTGCAAAGAAATAAATTATAAGCAAAGGTTCTGCCCAAGAGTGAAAATAGCATACACTTCTGACATCTGGCAAATTACCCAAGACATTTCAATCATAAAGAAAACGTCACTGTATTGAGAGGTAATAAATACATACTTACGACCAGAAAAACATCAAAGCAAACCAGTGTCATCCAAATTAACTCAAATGTCAGATGAACAGACTCCTGCTGATTGCTCAGCATCATATCACAACACTGTGGGAAGTCTTGACCCAAGCTAAATCCCAGTTCTCTCCCCCTGGTCTCAGACTTCTGAAACAGCGATTTCTGACAGTCATAGCATAAAACACTTTGTTCTTTAGGGTCCAAAATATTTTATTGAACGCTCCTGTTCCAATGAGACACCAGCTAAAAGCAGAACGCATCAAACATTTCAGAATACGTAATAGTTTTAACAATTATCGCTATTTTTCCAGTCATTATAGAGAAAATAAGAGCTACTTACGTAATGAAAAAAGGTTTCCCTGCTGTATTAAAAATTACACAATTTAAAGACACCAACATAACTCAGAAATAAAAGTTTACTATCAAAACTTGCATACCTAGCTGTACAGTATACAGATAACTGGGCTCTCCCACAAAATTATTAGTAAAATCACCAGTGTCAGACACATCTAGATAAAAAATGTTTACAGAACAGATCAGTGAAAACAATGTATTTTTCTTCCATTAGTATGAAGATGCATGGTTGAAAGCATACTACTTTCTGGGACCTACATTACCACAATTTTCCTCATTGCAACCATTGTTGGATCGCCTTTGTTGTCTTGGGTTCTGATTTGCCTTCTGCCCGCCTGCACCCCTTATTCACCACCGTTCCTTTTTCCCTTGCAGAATCAACCTGGGCACTGTCCATTTACTCAGGTTGTATCTGTGAACCCGTGCTCACCCCACAAAAGCAGCACAGAAACCATGAAATCCATCAATTAAACGCTATTTACTAGCATTCAGCATCAAGTTTTGATGTGAGCAAGAGGGTATATTAGTGAAGACTCCTTAAAGCAGATGCTGATGTGACTTAGTGGAAGACCAAAACTCTGGAAACTCAGGCAGCAGTTTGTGTTGAACAACTACCCAGGCATATTACAAGATGGTCAATGAACAACAGAGAAGAAACACAAATGCACAAGTTTTTCATAAATATTTCATCACACTGTCTTCCAATTTGTAACACACAGATTCAGGCCACGTTCATCAGAAGCTGAGAATAAGGAAAAGTTCTCCCTGCCCAATACATTGCCAAAACTCTCCTTCATTTACTGGAGTTCAAGATAGCATATAAACCTGACATTGCAAAATTCTAGGGACTTTTCAGAAGAAAGCACATCAACTATAAACTGGTAGCAATTTTCTAATTAATCAGTTTATGAGGTCAAGGATCATTAGCTTCCAGTCATCAGTAACACGTTTTGTAAACCTTTTCTTTCTATTGAAGTCAATTAAGTATTTTGAAAGCTTTTTGGAGTGCTATGGTATTTTAAATTACCCACAAGCATTCTTAACAACCTGATTTTATTGTTTGCAAACTGAAGCGTGTTTAGCAGACTGTGGCCATCTTATGCATGGAGTGAGAATGCTACACAAAGGCCAAACAGGAGGGAGTAAATAAACTCAGCAGGAATCATCCTGTTATAAATGCAGTGCTGAGTAAGAATATTCATGTGGTATCTTGAACCTTTGCAGCTTATAGACACAAACAAGTTCAGAAACAAATCACCTTGAAGGTCTTGGCTCAAAAACATTTTGTTTACCTGAAATGTGCAACCTATTTTAATAGCTTTATGAGACGCATTTATAAAGCACCTTTAATCACAGCATTCCTAAGATGTCATATGAATATGAGTAGCTGGCTGGAAAAGCAACGTTTAAAAAAGAAAGCATATGGTAGCATTTACCTCACCTACTAGTAGGTCACATTTTTTTCTAGTTCATTTAACAGTTCATTCCAAGCCCATAAAGCTGTGTTGCAAAGAACGTTTAATTCAGTTGGAAAAAATGGGGGAAATCGAATTTAAGAGAATGTTTAATTACTCTGTGAAGAATTTGGCTAGGATGCCTGAGCTAAAAGCCCATCACTCGTGGGAAAACATCATAAAAACCTCCGGTTTTGTTTTGTTTCGTTTTGTTTAAATGAGTTGAAAGCACTGTAGCAAAACAGCATCTCCAGCAGCAGAGGCTCCCTAAACTCATCTTCCCTGGTACAGAAGTGAGAATATGTGCACGGAACTAAAAAGAGAGAATTCTGCTGACTGCTTTATGCACACAGTAGCAGTCATTTGGAATAACTTACCTCAAAGGGAAAACCTTATGCCCCACAGTTTGCCACCTATTACAGGTCTCCTCAGTCATTCGCACACTGGTTGCCTGGAGCAGTCCGGAGAAGTCAGGAAGGCACCTTCCCACTTCGCCAACAGGACAGAGGCTCATCCTTGCACTGAGCCCTGCACCCTTCTGACCTTGTCTGCAAATCCTCACAAGGTGAGGTCCCAGCATACAGACAAAGACATAAAACTTGTGCATTGTGCATTAATTGCCAGGGTTTTGATAGCAGGGGACAGTAGTGCAGACCTCGGTGGAAGGAGGTGCTTCTGCATTCATGCCTCATCCCCTCAAATATATATATGTATTTCAGGATTTGCATGAGAAATTTCTGTACGCATCACAGAAAACCTCAAACTAGTTGCCAAGGCTGAAAAACAGGAAGAGTGAGCAGGAACTGAGCAAGACAAAGAGACCATTTGGCTGGAAAGGATTCAGGAACAAACAATAGCTCAACAAGGTATGAAGTTACATGTCATGGAAGTAAGTCTACAAAAGAACGCATGTTGAGAGTCTTGCATGAAGTTCATCTATCACCGCATTTGATTACTACTACTTAACAATGTCAACTAATTGAGATCCCATTTCTAATTAACTTCCTAAGGGATAAAATGTAGGATTTCTGCACCAGACTTACAAGGATTTTTTTTTTTTTTTTTTATTTGTAGTAAAAGTATTCCGGGCATCTTAAGTGAATACAAGTCTCAGTAACCTACTGAAGTTTAACATTCTTTTTTATTAATGGAAGAGATTTCAAAGCAAAAAGTATCTCATCCACAACAGTATCGCCTAGGGACATGACGATTTAACAATTCCAAAACTGGTCCTGAATTTGAAATATTGTCTTGTGTGTATGTAAAGTCCAAAATGTCTACAAGTAACGAAGTTAGATGCTTGGGTTCTGCCCTTAAATGAGAATATATTTTTAAGTAAATGCAAAAATTACTATCAAGCGCTCAAGTGCTGAGGCTCAAGGATGGCAAGAAAACTACTACTTACACTATTGAGCTGTTTCTTACATTAATATCTAGTAATTGCTCAGTGGTATGAGAAAGACTGAAATGAAATCTGAAAACTAAAGACAAAATTCTGCTGTCTCCTTTATTTGCACAGTAAAACACTAAGTAAACTCAACTTTAAATAAATGTAACTAATTTGTCATATGAATAAATTTTACTTTTAGAAATATATCACATCTAGTTGTCCCTTAGATTTAGAACTAATACTACAAAATGACCACTCTTCCAGAATGGCTGCAAAGTGTCTTTATCAACAGCAGGAACTTTCATGACAAAATCTGAAAAAAAAAAGAAAAAAAAAAAAGAAAGGAAAAAAAAGTTTCTATAAAAGACACTGGCCTTACAAACTTCCAGGTGGTGAGGTTAAAAAAAGTTTGCTTCAGCTTTCTCATATCCTGAAGATAAAGGACTTTAATAAAATAAATAGTTATTCTAAAAATAAAGTGATATGGGTAGAGCTGGTGAATCATAGCTTGCACTGGATTGGAAATCTAAACTAAAGAGGAGGAATGTAATCTAAGAACAGAATCTGGGAAATCACAGAAGTGACTTGTTAAGTCCAGTAGTCAAAAAAAAAAAAAGAAAAGACATGAGACAAAGGAACACAAAAGACCATTGAGAAGGTTAAACAAAAAGAAAACCTAATGAAGAAAAGGCAGAAGTATAGATGGAAAACAAAAAAGAGCAAAACATTTGCTATTTTCTGTCTTCTCAGAAGTAGTTCAAACCAAACATATATAAAGACAACAATAAAGCAGAAAGAAACAAGACAGAAGCTGCAAGTAAATTAGTGAATCTGAAGAAATGAAGTGAGCGTTACTGTTCAGAAAATATCTGAAATAAACAAAAACAAGACAACAGACCGTCAATTTTAACAAGTATTAACAGTGAAGGAGCCAATAGCAGGTGTATTAGCACAACAAAATGATGCAACTGTAGGCTCCTGGAAAAACAGCTTCTTGTCTCTCCCAAACAATGCTTGAAATTTGGGTTGTACTGACCACCATTTGCTGCTTCTCATTTACACTGTCACCACACACCCAACAGAGTTTCAGGGCCTCGGTGTTAATCTCCTCCTGGCTTACTGTGCCCCACATTATTTGATCTTTTCAATGCATTTTTTTTCTACTTCTTCTTTTGAAGGAGGGACAGGGCAAGAGAATATTTAATTTACCAAGTATGGGTTTTACATCTATCCCTAAGAGTTCAAAAAATAACATAAGCAGCAGAAGCCTATAATAAAATACACATTAAAATACCTCCTCTGAATGTTTTTCTAGCCTCCAACAACTTGGGGATCTCACAGGACGGAAATGAAACTCTGGCATTTAACAATAATTTAATTCTTGATGAAGTTTTCTTTTTTTGTCCAGTTACTTTCTAAACTTCAAAAACAGACAAATTCCAACTGCTTTAATATATGAGTGAAGAACTACCATTTTTCCACTTGATCTTCTCATCACTTATTTCTTTTGATGCCTTTTAATCTATTGGCAAGCATGGTCAACAATTGATCTATATTTACCCTTTGTGTGTCACTGTCACTCATGCATTTGTAAATCTTTATCATGCTGGGCCAGTTGTCTTTCCAGTTTAAGAATGCACTTTGCTGTTTCTTACATGCAACCCATCCCATACTTTGCTCATGTATTCACCTTCTTTGAACCTCTTCTAGGTATTTGTGATTTTTGTTGTTGTTGTCTCATTTTGTTTTTTAAACAGGAGGGCTGTGGGTCTGAAAGAGACAGCATGCATGCAAGCAAGGAGATGTGCATGTAACATTAGACTTATTTTTTCAATGCTTTTCACCACTGAACTGAGTTTCTTCTTGGAACTTGTTATTATAATCCCAAAATCTCATTCTTAACAAGGTAAGTGCTCAGTTAGGAGTTTTTGGGTTTTTTTTAATTGTTAATTTGTTTGGTTGGTTTTTGCTTTAAGTAAAATTCAGATTATCTTTGGTGTATGGTTTCATTCCCATTTATGTATAGCGAATCTGCTGTGCTATGTTAATGTCCACTTACTGAACTTCATCATCTTTCTACAACTCTTCACAGGTGGTCCTTCCCATTACCACTCTAAATTACTACCACAACCAAATTTTATCAACTAGTCAACCCTCCTTTGTATTACTTCAGAATATGCTGAACAGCATGGATTCATTGGGGGCTCCACAGATGACCGCTACAAACTGTAAAATAAAATTGCAATTATTATGAAAACAGACAAGTTACTGCTACCTTGTTTAGTATTTTCTGCATGAGACACTTTTTGTTCCTATGACACAGCTTTATGGAGAGTATTTGGTGAGGGCACCTGCCGAAAGTTACCTTCACACACCGCTTTAGTCAGATTGCTTCTGAAAGAGTCAGGAACCAGGTGGGTAAAGAGCTCCAGCAACCTTGTGAGATATGTGATATCTTTTAAAGAGCTGCATTGGGCTAGCCCAATACTGCATATTTATCCATGGATTTTTAGTTTTATTCTTTATTATCTTTTCCATTAATGTGCTGGTACAGGCATTGCTGCAGCCTCCCTGGATGTGTGGAAGGATAAGCAAAACCACAGCTACTAACATGCAGTACTAGAGGAACAATCACAGACTGTGATAATCTTGGACTGTGGAGATACTCGGACTTCCTGATGCCTATACCCTCCAAGTCTTCACTGTTGACTGGGTAAGACGGCAATGAGGAACGATCGTCCTCAGAAAACTGCCAGTTCTAGAGCTGAACATAAATTTTGTGGCTGAAAGATCATTCTGGGATACTTTATGCTTCTTTCAACAACTTCCCTTGCACCAGAAGTGTCCTAGAAGTTGAAAGCACCAGTTGGAATGACTTTGCTTCCTTAGAAGGGGCTGCACATCCTTATATTGACATCATGATGTCTAACACACAGGAGATTAGCACCTCTTCTGACATAGGTATTTTATTTGTGTGCCAAATATTGACAGGTATATAGATTAATGAAATTATAATTAGGATTTTAAATTGCATTGGTCCTCATTAAAAAATGCTCATATAGAGCCTGTTTTGTGCCAGTGGAAGTAAATTTTGACTATTAAAAGTTGTTCTTCTCCAAGGGTTACTGCAGATGCTCTCAAGACTGATCAAAAACTCTAGCCTCCAAAGTCTCTAAATATTCATTAAAATTACTGTAGGCAGTGTTTGCTGAAACCTCTGTACACATATATTCTTGTAATTTCTGGCTACTTCTGCCGTATATTCTCAAGTTAGCGTTTGGTATTCTCACTTCTCTTGCAGAAGAACAAATACACAAATCATTTTCAACTGTTAAAATACCATTTAAAATAAGGCAGATTTACTGACGATTCCCTGATCTCAAAGCTACCTCTCATTTTTTAAAAGCACAAGCAAGTCTGTGGGCAGATCCGTTAAGCCTTTAAAAGCCATGTCCCGGACTCTGAGGAAGGTGGTTGTTAGGAAAATAAACCCAGTCTCAGGGACAGAAAGGTGAGGAGTGAGAGAGAGGAACAGCAATAAAAATCACAAGCATAATCTTAACTTCGATATCAAAAAAAGCAGCTCACCTGATGACTAGTGCTTGGGTCAGTACAAACACATGCCCACAAATGCTCACTGCTAGTCAAGGAGATTTAAGCATAGAGTGCAAGCTGAGCTGAACGGTAAACCTCAAGGGTTAAAAATCTGCTGGAAGAAACTAGATTTTTAGCTGATTATATCAATTTTCATATAACAAAAGAAGCACAAGGAACACAAAACAGATGTGTCAGAAATAGTGAAAGCACAATGGAAAAATAAAATGAGTTGTTGAATATTTGAAAAACAGCAATGCTGTGATGAATGTATAAATAGACAGGATGATTTGTTGGCATTATGATGCTCATTAACTAGCAGAAGAGTGCAGAAACAAAGAACTAGAGAGTGGAAGTGAATACGAAGCAACCCCCAGCCTCAAACCACGACCAATCATGCAGAGGCTGACACACCATTCAGGCTTACAGTGAAATAAGCTATAAGCAAAATTTACACAACCTGTGCAAATGGTAAACTTACAACTGGAATGCTCTAACCTCATGAAAATACACTGTGCCCTTCTGAAATGTTCAGAAATTATTTTATGACTACAAAATGTCAAGGAATTACAGATTACTAGGTATAAATATTACATATAACAACACAGGAAGAAAAAGCAAAATAATTACAAGTGAATTACACTTCATGCCTCATTCTGGACTGTCTGGAATCGTATTTCTCTTGACTTGGTTAGATTGGATGTCATCTCACAGGGAAACACTCAGTTTTCATACATAACTGTATATCCAGTTTAAATTATTTTTTGATATCTGAATACCAGTATACAAATTCCTCCCTCACCCCAATTCTCAAAATCAACTGTGTGTGGATTCTACTACAATTGGTAT
>VWYH01006948.1:0-119794 GCA_013399365.1 Pampusana beccarii
ACAAAACAAAAAAACTGCACCAAAACAAACAAAGAAAACCACCCTAAAACCGAACAACCTCATCCCCTCTTCTTCCCAAAGAAACAAACACAAATTTATGAGAGGAAAAAAAAATTACTCAGAGACACATGAGAAAAAGCTGACATAAAAATGGTATTGGAACATTTGAATCACTGATATGAAGCTGATATGTGAATATGAATCTCTATATAACAGGAATATGTTAATCAAGGGCCAGCCAAATGACTGGAAACGTTCACTATACTACTTATAATAACAAACTGAGTAAAAAAAAAGTCAGAAGAGAATGTTAAAAGGTATATTTAAAATACAAATTAGTGTACTATTTTCAGTGTTTATTCATGACTGCAGAATTCTAGAATAAACTTTCCCTGTGGTTATCATGACCTCATATGCAAGCCAATTTATGATAGAAACATAACTAAAAAGGGCTAAGTGTCCAAATTAATAATAGACAAATGTGATTTGGAAACAATATTATTAATTAGATATCTTATTTAACTGTTAATCTTAAACTTTATTGAAGATTCTTTTCTTTATGCTCTGGAATTTGTCTCTAATTAGAGCACAGAAAGGAGGGGTTGTTGGAAAGAACACATAAGTCGAAATTCCTGCACACAGCATATGCTGGCAGGCCATAAGCCTTTTTTTCACGTATGATAGCAGAGAAGACAGAGTTAATTTTAACAAAGGAACAAGAACACAACATGGATGAGGAGAAACTGTGGATAACCACAAAGACAAAAATTATGAAGCATTGCTGTGTAAGATAAAGAGCCGTGTTAGCTGAAGGATAAGGTATAAAGAAGCGTAAACTACTAGATAAAGATGTCGATGTCATATCTAGAACCAAATATCTCTATAGCTAATACAGTGCTGTTATTTGGGATAAAGCAGGCATCAAGGACACAGGCACACGCAGCTGAGTCGTTATATAGGTACCTAAACAGATAGATAAACATACCAAGGAAGAAGCAATTCAGATTTGATAGTCTAGTCCCATTTGGAATACAGCTGGCTATACACAATGCAGCCCACTGCTGAATGCTTCTAAACCTGGGAACTGGACACAATCACAGAGAAGCCAGAGATTTTGTCCTCCTTTTAGAAATATTTACACAGCTGAAAACACTGAGCATGTAGTTCACTAGTAGCATTTGAAGATGCCCAACATACAGCTTTGTTGCACAAACTCAGGCTCCTGAAGCATCTAGATCCACAGATTTAACTGGGCAGTAGAATGGGAGGGTGTTTCTTTTGCATTAATTCCTTTGCAGGCAATGCATCAAAATGTCTGTTTTGAAATTATGTCTGAATTCAGCACCCCATAGTATTGAGACTGGAGCATCCTGGGGGGAATCATAAGCCCCAGCTGTTCCCTAGGTACTGCCTGCAGTAAATTATTTGACTAACGAAAACTGGGACGTAGCAAGTACATCAACATTAAGAGTCAGCCTCCGTTGCTCAAGAAACACTAATTACAAAGGCAGGACAGGGAGAGGAAGGAGTGCTTCTGGAAGTTTCTTACTGCCTCAGAGGACATGCTATGCTGGTGTCTGTCTTGTGGTAGTCAGAGACTGCTCCTGTAACAATATCTGCGCCCTGAGTACAGCTCCTGTGTTTGCTCTGTCTTGTATGTCCCACATACCCAACCAACATCAGTGCCTGTGTCCAAGTCAAGACATGCACAGTGTGTTTGAGCAGCCCGTGGCATGGTCATCAGCTGCCCCTATGACCAAAAAGGTCCGAAATAGGAGGCATGTACAGGTACAGTTCTGTCCCCATCTGAAAGATACTCTCAAAGATGTCATGTAATTAGAGTAGAATAGAATAGAATAGAATAGAATAGAATAGAATAGAATAGAATAGAATAGAATAGAATAGAATAGAATAGATATCACTCTCTAGAATGCACAGGATTCTTTCCTCTACATGTATACTTATTTCCTCTGCCCCAAAGGAAACATTGTGGAAACAAGAGCCCTTCTAGGCAGGCATATACTCAGAGCTTGAGAACTGACAGTTCCCAGATTCTGGTTGCCCCTAGAGCTATTATTTTACATAGCAGCCTTTCAACAAAAAAGCTGCTCAGACAAACACATCTACGAGTAAAGGGTATTTATTAAAAAATAAACCAAAATAGTTATTAAAAAAAAATATTAGAAGACAAGTATTGGGAGAGTGAAGTCTTGGCTTGAAGACCTTTCTGCTACATAGTATCTGAGCAATGAGGTTACCATCTACTGTTTGGGTTATTATTTAATATGACAGCCAAGAAATAAAATGAAACACATGCACATAGATAGTGAGGAAAGAAAAATCAACACTGCTAATCATACAGCTGCAAGCGGATTTTGAAGAAACACCATGACGTTGGATTTCTTTCTAGAATTGATTCATATTACAGCCATTGAATTTTCAACTTGAGAAATGCATGAATGTTAGGTGACTTTAGAAAACCATTTTAGGAATTAGAGTGCAAACTCTTGTTTAACCTAATATATCAGGATTTAGATACTTCCTTTTTACCACACTTTCTCACAAGAAGCAAACCTTGTGTTGACCAAGAGAAAACTGAAATCCAAAGGGAAAAATAAACCTGCAGGGAGCTGAAGGTAGGCAACATTATAAAAGAAAAAATAAGGGGAAAAATCTACCCAATACCACCCCTTTCCCACACAAAACCCCAGAGATATCATGTAGAGTCTTAAAAAGCAGTTTCCAATTCCTGGATACAAGGGAGATGACAAGAAGTCCAGGTCATATGTTAACGGGTTTTTAATAGCTAAAATGGAATCCAAATTGATTGTATGTTACACAATCACAACAGAATCTAATACAAGCATATATAAATATATAAATATATGTGTTTACAGAGTACTCTCCCTGGCATGTGAAAGTCTTGTCTGTATTGATTTTATATCAAATTATAAATCTTAAAGTTCTGTGAAGCATACATCAGCTTGTACATGTGTATGTGTGTGACAGAAAGACAGACAGATATCATATTTAGACAGTGAATATAGAGGACAGAGGGGTTATTTGAATTATATCTCATCGGTTGATTCAGCAACTATAAGATTTTTTCTCCTGTTTCTATGAAATGAAAAGACATTTCTTTACAGAGCTGCAATCTTTTTCACTTATATTGGTATCATCAAAAGAAAGGGTACAAGAAGCAATTTTTTTAAATACTTCATGAAATAAACAAATAGTTTGGTATGCAAGCCCTTGTAATTTGGCAACACTGGTTTCAAGAAACGACTAAACCCCAAAGGGAAACATTAAGTCAGTTCACTACTTTTGAAGTCCAAAAGAAAGAAATACAATCTCAAGCAACTTCATGAACTAAAGAACAATGCCATGATATATCCTATAACATTCGCTGTTAATGATTAATATATAAAAGGTATTTATACGAGGTTAAATATCTTCGCTATTTCATAATAAAGAATTGTGAGATGGACTAATAGCTTACTTGAGGCAAAGTGGTATCAATGTCAGAAGTACGATTAAAATTTCACAGGTTTAAGATCCTAACCCTTCACTATTAGCTCACGCTTATATCTAAGATGTCAAGAGCAAAATGGCATCCTACAGCTGTTTATTAATGTAAAAGCCTCCCAAAGCAGTGCATTTGGTTTGTAACATAATGTATGTATCAAAGTGATCTAAACCACACCGCAGTTCTACAGAGGACCACTAACGTTATCAAGAATCAAGCCTTAAAGCTCTGCTGCTGCTTGACAAAGAATAACATTTGTTGGAAAGGAATAAATCAAAGAACTTTATGCATCCTGAAACAGAAATCATAATTTACCACTTGAAAGAGATCATAGGGAGCATAAATTAAGACAGAAGAGATAGTGACACAAGTTCAAAAATGACTGAAAAGCAGCTTCACTTCACATGAGGCATATGAAGAACATCCATGCATAATAGCAGTATTTAAACACTAAACAATAATAATGCTTTAAGCTTGGAAGAAAACAAATGTTACAGTCTTCTTGTTTTCTGAAGCATCAAATATGTACCTCGGCAAGGAATGATAAGCATCTTTCCCAGTTACTGAGAAGAAGAAAATGAGTTCTCTAGATACTTGAAAGATTTCAGCAGCCTATACACTTAGTTTTGACATCAATGTCAAGCTATACCTTGCTGAACTTCAATTTCACATCTATGTCAAGATTGAGAAATGAACTGATGAGATTCAACTTCTACAGATTGCATTTATATGCTGTGAATAAGTAATCCAACATGCTCTTGATTGATTACAATTTGAAAAATTGCAATGCAAAAGTGACACTTTCTTCTACTATAATTTCCTTATTTGGACACTTGCAAAGTAAAGTGACTACTATGTAAATAGAGCATCTCAACACATGCCACCTTTGTGTTTAGGCTTTTATCTGTACCGCACATCTCTATAATATTATTTATGTCATTCATAGCAAAAAGGATACACATAGTGATTTTTATATACATGTATATGCATGTATATATATATGCATGTGCATTTTTATGTATACATATGTATTTAACACATCTGTGGTTCCCTAGCGATTCATCAGTTTCACAGACTTTTTCTTATGATTCTAAGAAACATCAAATGAAGAGAGACATCTTATGTAATTTCCTCATTACTATTTTGTCCCTCTTTCTATCAACAAATAATACTACATAAGTCCTTTAAAAATTGCAAAATATTTACATTCGAAAACATGGGAAGGCTAGAAGAGAAGATGTCGAAAAAAGAAGTCAGAAAAGGAAAGCACACAGGGTTTTTTTTCTTAATTTACAAATCCATACCTTAATATAATAAATAAAAACTAAACCTGCGTATTTTTAGTGTAGAATTGTACAGACAGAAAAGGGTGAAAAAATCCCACATGCTCAGAACATACTGTCTATTAGCATATATAATAATATGAAAAACATTGGTGCAAGCATATCTGTGTTTTTCAGCTTAAGTAAAAAGAAACATGTTCCATGTGGAAATTCTCATGCGATACAGGAAATTATTTTAAGTGATTCTGAGAGATGGTGAAGTTGTAAATACAGTACAGATACAAATACAGTTTATGAGTAAAGCAAAGGTCTCCATTAGAATATTGAAGATACAGCACTTTCCTTTAAGCAATAATCTCTTTCCCCTGATTCTTTATTGAAGGGAACTGGCTTACCATAATTTTAATATAAATAGAGCATTTACTCCTACAGTGTCTTCACTGATCTAGAGAACCTAAGTCCTTTCCAAATCTCAGATAATGCACGTATGTTCACTTCTGGGAATTACGAAAAAAAGCCACAGTGTCCTTAACCCAATTTACTGTCCCTTGTCTATAATTGTATTAATCAAGATTTTGTTTCACCTTCTGAGAAAATGGCTTTGATACATACAACCAGTTAACAAACTAAGAGATAACGGAAAATGTGTTATTATAAGAGAGTAGTAACTTTGAAAAGAGTCCTTCTTCATTATCTCAAGCATTATTTCATTGGCACATGCATTTCTTTTTTCAGCTGTACTGAAATAAGACAAAGCCATGCACTTGGTTTTCTCTTCAAACTTTTCTTTCTGGTGAAGAATTACAGCAGCTGGGACTCCAGAAACATCTGTTTGTATAGCAGGTTACTTAGAAGACCCATTTTCACTGAAGAGATTTTGTCCAGTAGCATGTCACCTCTCTTAGTATGCTGTTAATGTGATGCTCGCCCTAGAGTCAATTAATCATGAAGTTGATGAATCCTAAGGCATTCCAGCAACTTTTAGTCAACCAGGCAATTTTCTGTGCATCTCTTCTCTGTTTTTATATTGTTTAGAAAGGTAACTAGACATAATGAGATTTTTTTTAATTTTTTTTTTAACATGTGCTGTGTTCTATCTGCCAGATTCAGGAAGATGTTTTAGCTCACAAATTTGGTTTGCTTGCTTTTGTCTCCCTCTGAGTTTGCAACTGCTAAACGATATTTATAGCTAGCTGAAAAAAGCTAATGAAATAAATAGAGCAAAATTAGCAATATCTTCTTTAAATCTTCCATTTCATCCTTCTCAAATGAAAGCTCCTTATTCCATGACTCCCTTTACATCTTTGTACAACCCTGAAGGCATGATCATCATGTAACTGTGTTATTGTCTAACTAGCTGGTTATTTAGTTTCAGTACTGATTGGCCTAGGGAGATTTTGGACAGAATGTTCAGAGCTCCCAATCTCGTCCTATACAGGTAAAATCTTACAAATAACTCCATCTCAAAATGGCTCAAAAATAGTTCAGAAAGAAACAAAGGGTACTTTTGCCTTGTCCTCTAATGCTTGCATGCTAACAGAATACCTTAGGTATCAGAAGTTTAACACTGAAATGATCATATTTGACTTGAATTCTGTATGTCATTTGGGAAAAAATTCAATTAATTCTATTTTTTTGTCCATCAATAAACTTCCAGAAAATTGGGAGTAGACTTTCATTGAGCCCAAAACTACAGACCAGTTTCTTTATCTGTTGAGATGAGAACACAGGATATACCCAGGAAGTATTTGGTTAAACCCTACTCAATCAGTCAGCTGCTTCAAGGCCCACAACAACAACAACAAAAATATAAGAAAATCATACAAAATTTTTAAAAAATCATAACAGACCTTTGCCAGCTGAATCTCCTGGGTCAGAAAATTAAAATGTGTTTTTGTCATTGCCCTAACCCACTCTACTTCCTCAGTCCATGTGCGTCACTCAATATGGTCATAGTGAGAGACAAAATATATTCCAAAACCTCTCAGCACATGGAAAGCAGTCTCAGTAGGCACATTTTAATATGAAAGAGTAGAAGATGGCTCCCAACCATTTAACATTTCCTGACTTACTAATCCAACTTCTCCGTGCCAAAGAAAATGAAGTCTCACACACCTTTTCAGGAATTGAGCAAGATTGCTGTGTTCTCTAGATTTATTGCTACTTACTACATTTTATGATATAAAAATAAACTTCAGGTCTGGGAAATTAACATTTGAACAGTGGATATTTCAATATAAGGTAATCAGGTAACGTTGATGGCAAGGAGTGTTCTGGCAAAGAATGACCAAAATCACTTGTGCCATCCAATCACCCAATTATGTATCACTCAGAGCAATTTTGCTCTCTTATGAAAGCTTACATATTAGAAACCTTTATAGAATGTTGTTTCCTTTCCCTGTTTCATAAAAGAAATACTTGAGCAAAATAAAATGATAGTATTAGAAAAGCTATAAAATAATGGAATTTAGAGCTCTTCTCCTGACATTGCAGTTGCTGAGTGTACTTGCAAAACAGAAAAAGAAAAAAAAAAGAAACAAACCAAACAAACAAACTAAACTAAAACAAGCAAAAAAACCCCGAAATAACAACAAAGAAAACCACCACCACCAAACTTCCTGAACTAAGGGATGTTATCAGTGTCTGCGTTAGTTAAAAGCCACTAGTTATTTGAGGTCAGATTTATGAATATTTAATACTACATAGAAGGGCTAATTGTGTTTGAGAAACACAGAACTGGACAAATATCTTCTGCACAGCTGTTATAGTAACACAAAGCATTATTCTAATTGTGGAGTTTTAAGTATTGGAAAAGAGAAAAACTGTTGAAAAAAGACCAGTTACTTTTATCAAATGCAGGAAAAATATAATCAAGAGTGGTGACTGCTCAGGGAGAAAAAAAAGGCTTTCTCCACAAACTGCTTTCTTTGTATTATCTGCATAGGAGCCCAGAGTTGCTCTAGGACGGGAAGAGCTTTCAGCATCTGCATCTTCAACAGCAAGAAAAGGTTGGCAGCCCTGAAAGCTTATCTACAGCTTTATTGAATCAGCTAAATATTCAACCTTTTCCAGTAATTCTGAAAATATAGCATTTGAATCATCGCTAGCCTTTTTTTTGTTTATTTTTTAATGCTGATAGGAAAACCAGTGAGATGCATGCAGCAGAATGGCAACTATTTATAAATTCCGAAAGACTGACTTTTGACATCATTCCAGATTTACTTCAAAGTGGAGAAATGTCATGCTGCGTGTGGCCTAATTTTGAAATTATTACATATGATTCATAAATTTTTGCTTCATGTTAGAGAATGGTTTCAGAAATGCTTTGGCTATAAAACAGTCCTTTTTATTTAAGTTAAAAAGCAAAAAAAATCTCAGTAAATTATACTTTACTGTCACTTCCTTACATTTTCCCTACATAACAATGACAGTAGAATTATTATTACAAACATTTTCAGGTTTTATTTATTCATATTTATAAGACAGGGAGAAAACACACAAACGTGTGCATAATACAGGAGTATGTTAAGGAAAATGGAAACGCTAAGATCAAATACCCTTGTTATTAAAGTTACTTTGGGGGTGACACCACAGGGTATCACCTTTCAGGAATTTTCAGTTCGAAGTTAATTATATTAAAAATAGTAAAGCTATCATTAGTCATGTAAGTTTGCAAACAAAAGGCTTAAATTGTCATTGTATTTGAGTGCTTTAACCTGCGTTACACAACCCCAAATCTGAAGTCACAGACTGGTTTATAGAAGCCTAGCCACGTTCTTCTCCTAGGTAAGCACCCTTCCGTCTACTAATGCAGATCTATAACTGAATTGCTGCGTGTCCCTGCAGTTGAACAAGCTTTGGGATCCCCCATCACAGTCAGTTACACGTTTTAAGTAGATCTGAAAACTCAAGGATCTATGTTATTAGCTCAGAAACTGAAAATGGAAACCATAAAAATACTAACTGCAAGCACAGTAAGAGACAAAAACTGCAGCTAACACATTACCCCCCAAAAATTAGTGAATTTAGAAACATAAAGCAATATTTAAAACTTCATATTTGAAACTTTTTTCTCAAAACTTAGTTTCTCACAGTAAGATTGTCCTTTTACACAATTTTCTGTATTTTAAAGCCAAAATAGTATATTTAATATCTTTAAACAAAACTTTTTCACAAACCTTACATAAGAAGTATATTTTTAATAAATGCATTTGATTATTTACTCGAGAAAGACAAAAATGGATCCATTCCATGTAAGTTTTCTCAAAATGGTTTCCCTTTTTCTTTCCTTTGTTTCAAATAGCAAAATATCACAAAGTACCTGAAACACAGTTATTCTTCTCGAACATACACACATCCTCCTTAATATGTCTGTTACTGACAAAGATTAACAAAAACACAGTTTGTCTTCTATTTTAGTCCATATATATAGAAATGAAGAAAGTTGACTGAGAGAGTATCTAAACCCATATTCTGTTACTTAACCTTATCAAGCTTATTTTTTTAAACATTCCTACAAACATGGAGAAAAAAATATTTTAATTCAGCATACTGGTAGAATGGATCCTTACTCTAAAACAGCCAAAGTAATGGATAAAGTGTGACCCCAATTAAAAAAAAAAAAAAAAAATAAAACAAAAAAAAAAAAAAAAAAAAAAAGGCACAAAAAACCCCAAACCAAAACAAAAAAAAACCCATGTCAAAGTACTGGCCAAGTAGGTCAGAGTACCTTGGACAAATGGAATAGTTCAATAAATAAGTCAATCAATCAGTCAATCTGAGGTAGGCAGGTGATGACATATTCTCCTCATTTATTCTGTCCTTGTTGCTGCCAGACAGCGTCACCTCTGAATCAACTAGCAAAATCATACACTGTCCAGGCAGTCAGCACTCAATGNTGTCAAAGTACTGGCCAAGTAGGTCAGAGTACCTTGGACAAATGGAATAGTTAAATAAATAAGTCAATCAAACAATCAATCAATCTGAGGTAGGCAGGTGTAGACATATTCTCCTCATTTATTCTGTCCTTGTTGCTGCCAGACAGCGTCACCTCTGAATCAACTAGCAAAATCATACACTGTCCAGGCAGTCAGCACTCAATGTCTTGTTTTGAATCAAAAAAAGCAGGTATGTGTCATGAAAAATTATAAAATATCACTCAAAATGACAAAAATATTTGTAAGCATGTTCCATATATACAAGATCACTTGGCAAATACTAATAACCAGTAAGAGTAGCCGATTCTGTGTACTTATAGTGACCATCTGAGTAAGAAATAGAGGACTACCTAAATTCTTTGTTCGTGATTGATTGGAAACACCAAGTTATTAAAACAGTAATCCCAGGGCAAATGTAGTTTATTCAGGGGATTACTTCTTTTTTACTTTTATCCTTCATCATATGTGACAAGGGTACCAATGTCATGTCTCCCCAGGCTTGAAGAAGACGAAGACATAAGTCTGAAATATTTTTAAAAAGTAATCTATAGGGGTGAATAAGGCTTTTACACAGAGATAACCATAAACTGGTATGGTTATACAGGTGCAACCAATTATGAAGAGGTGTCCCAAAGTATGGGCAAAGCAGCTATGTAGTTTCTCCATTTAAATTATGCTTCTGCTGAAAGAGACAGGCTACATGGTTTTTATTTCTTCATTGACTTATGGCCATAATTACTGCTGCTCTCTAAATTGTATGAAAGCATGTCTCAGAACACGATGTTTGGCCATTGCTATGACTAAATCATCACAAGTGCCTCTTTCAAAGCATTGACCATAACAATACTTCGGGAGAAACGAGAGATTAAATATTTAAACAGTAGCAACTAGTGAATATTCTTAATATGAACTAACTTTAGTGCAAATAATTGGTTGGTTCCTGTTTCAGAAAGTGAAGAGATCACATAGAGACACACAGTAATACACTTCAAGACAAATCACTGCCAGGATTAAACCTATATTTCAGAAAAGGGCAACACTCTTAGATGCTGTTTATAGAGAGAAACTCATGCACAATAAGCTTGTGCAGTCTTATTGAAAAGTAGTTTACTATACTCAAAGTCTTTCATGAACAGCATTCCCTTGGTGTAAATCCCAAATGACTGGATTCAGGGGGCCTGGGTGGGGTATATCCAATGCACAGTAAATCCTCACGTAGTCCATGCAACATAATCACAGCTAATCCTTTAACTGCTGCTTTTTTAACAGTCCCTTAAAAATTACTATGTCTGAAAAAATTCTCCATAGGTATGTAACGTGACTGTACAGAAGTGGGTACAGTAGCCTATGACATACATAAAAAGTGTACTATATAAGTTTTCAGAGTACTCCATGAGACAGAATGTAATTTTCTATTATGTGCTGTACAACGTCTATCATATCCACAAGGGCTTTTCTAAGAAATTATTAAATTTTAAGGATTATGCTTTCAACAGCAAGTACGGCAAAAAAGATCCCAGTGGTTACAATTAGTGTAAATGGGAACTGCATGAGTGATTCTTAGCATACAGAAGCTTACTTATGATAAATGTTGGTCTATATCAACCTTTATTACTGCCTAAAAGAGATCTGCTATACAGAGACAGTATCCACTGAAAAGATGTAACTCCTTCCACAGCTGCAGGTGCTGCAGAACAGCTGCAGCCCATATCACTGATAAGTTACATAGGATGCTTAAACTAGTATCCAACAGGTTAACTTTGGGGTCCCTACAAAGGCATCTGTGCAAGTAAAACAGAAGTTGAACCTTTTACAAAGCAGGTAAAACTAGTAAAGGACGAAACATTATAGAAGGCTAAACCAAGCTAAAATGAAGAAAATTCCCAGGAATTAGGAAATTGAAACAATCTATTTGCATATATATATATATATATATGCACATTTGTCAAATGAGTGCATGGGCTTGATATAACATAGCTAGATCTAGTACTGTTTTACAAGACTAGAGATACAGCTCTGTTTGGTTTAGTTGTTGCAAACCGTTCATTACATCAATTCACTGTTTATTGCAACTTAGAAGAGCCCAAGAAAAACTGTAAAACTGAGGATGTTTTCAAAACCACTTGTCATAAACCCAACTTTTCTTTTTTCTTTCTCACTACCTACTATGTAAACAACAGACCAAATTCAGCTTTATGGGCTTGGTACAGTAACATGATAGCGCCTTATGTCAGGATTATAAAAATATTTGCTTTAATTGATTCTTCTATTGCAGTTCAAGTTGTCTTTTGTTATCTTAGTGAACAAATGATAACTTGGGTTGAGGTGAAGGAGCAGCCACCTATTAAAATATTCCCTATTTACGATCTTTGAGAGACACTAACTGAAGTCCCTGGGGAAAAACAAGAAAGAATTATTTGCTTAATTGTTGCAGTATAACTGGCAAAATCTTAACAGAATATTAGATTAACGTATCAGTACAAATGCTTATAATGGGCAATGTGGGGAGAAAGCAGAACACAGGAAAAGCTGTCATCCTGTGCATAAAATAGGCACACAGCTGGCAATAAAGCTATTCACACTCAGATAAGGAGTTCACTGCAGGGATATTTCTCTATTACAGAGATACTGAAGAAGAGACACAAAACCAAATTTTTACTGTTAATGTCCTCTTCTTCAGTCTGATGCTTTATTTTTAGCTTCAGTAAGCAAAACTGGTGCTCTGTAAAGGAAGAGACTTTTGGGAAGAAGAGGCATATATTTTTTCAATTAAGAACAAATAAGAAAAAACTCCCAAATGCAACTGCTTAGTTTTGTTTCTTATGAGGAAATGCATAGATAAATCTACCTCAGCTAATAGCAGCTGGTCCAAATTTCTGAATTACGATTTATTGCTTGCTTCAATTGTTATTGGAAGACATACCATAACTGAAGCTGCTGATTTCTATAAAAGAAAGGAAACGTTTCTCATCAGATGTGGAGATAAAAGTGACAGGATTATCTGGTCCATAAATTATCCTTAAAATAGCCAGAACATCTCTTAACATTCCTCCTCTTTTAGGAATATCTCAAAAGTGGAAAGATGGGTGAAACAGCTCTGTCATCATTTCATTTGCCAGCCTTCCCAGTCATTTGAATTGGAGGAAAGGGCAGATACTGAGACACAGCCAAAAAACTAATAGTTCTTTTTATTTTGTGGATGAACAGAAAAAGTGATCAAAGTGTCTGGGTTTAATAAAATAAAAAGTTCAATTGAGAATAATGCTAACCTTCTCTCTGCTCTAATAATTTAAGGCATTTTTGTCTCTCTTAAATCTTTGTTTAGTTTGAAATGGCTGAGTTTAGCATGAGCCATCAGGGTGCTACAGTCCCTCTTTTAACATCAGTTCAATCAAAGCTGCACTTCAACAGAAACTAAAATTTAATTAAAAACAATACTTCTTCCTCCTTCCAGTTAGACAAAATAGCAAAATCCTTTCAGTTTGGAAAAAAACGGGGACTGTTCTAGAAATGTTATCTAAGTCGATTTCCTAAAAACAGCTTGAGAAATTATACATGCAACTGAACTCGACTTGGAATTTTTTCTGTTTATGCCTCTTTTCTCACTCCTGTGCATGACAGGCCTAGCTTATGACATGAGTTGTTGAGTCTCTAACTTTTGGTAATTCTCATACATTTAGCATTATTCAAATGCCGTCATAAACAAATTCTAGAGGAACAGTCAAGCTGTAAATGTTGTTTCCTCTCTTTTTTTCTTTTGCATGTGGAACCAGAGGGATGATAGTTATTGATCATTTTTACATCTGTACCTCTATTGTTTGCTTTGGCTCTCACTAGGGATGAAGCACATCTTGCTGCAAAATGCTGGCTGCTTAAGAATATTAAGATGACACACTGATAAATTCTTACAAATAAATTTTGTGTGCGTACAGTGAAATAGCTGCAGAGCACATCTTTCCAGCTAGCCAAGATTAACACCCATTAAATGAAAAGTTTTGGTTATCTTTAGATGCCTTGCACTTCTCAGAAATTCTGTATCTACTGCTCTAAACACTTTACTCCCATCAGTAAAAAAATCCCTCATTCACAAAAATGGAAAAAGCAGCTCTTTAAAATGTAAAATATTTATGTTAAATAAGAAGAAACATCGAAGTTACCATAGGGCAATGCAAGAAGCTGAAGTCACAATTAAAGAAAAAGAGTTAAAATGCTTTAGGATGTAGAAGAGAGGTTTTTTTTAAAAATCTCACTTTTATTTTCCTAACGACAAATTAGTAATAACACATCTTCCAGTAAGGACCATTCAGAGTTTTTACTTGCTCTTTCCAGCCACACTGACTTGCGCACATGTTATTCCTTGGCAAAAGTGTGGGTTTGGCTGTGCAAAAAATGATGTGGTTTGCAATACTCAATAATGTAATGCTGGTCGGCTGTACATGCCACTTCAAGCATAAAAGCCACCTCTGAGATGGTTTATGCCATAGCAAGTTGCAAAAGAAACTAGGGGACAAGGAAACAGCCCAGAAGACAGAAATCTGATCATATAAAACAGGAGAACTTGTTCTCTCTTTACAGAAGTAAATACATAAATAATGATAATAAATTTTCTTTTAATGATTTAAGGCTAAGACATCCATCTTTTCCTTCTTAGCTAAAACATACTGAGCGCTCAAAATGAATTTGCTTATTTAATATACCTCAAAGTATATGTGTCTTATTTAATTACCAATAATATGACTGTATGAATTTCCATGCTTAATTTGTAAACGTGAATTTATATAACATCTCTGTCATTATCATGCATATATATTTATGGATACAAAGGCATAGAGACAAGGAAAGGAAAGGCAAAGGGGAAAAGGTTGGACTTGAAGTGTATAATTTATTCCCATGCGAGCATGATTAGAATTCATTTTCTGTAACCTGCCCCCAAACTATTAGCAACTCACCGATGATCAATTACAGGTCGTTGAAGAAGTGCAACCTAGAGAGCTGGAGCAGGACTGGTTTTAGTTTAAGGAGCTGCAGCTCAGCAAAGGCAATAACAGCTGAGAAGCAGCATAAAGCACCTGCCCTAACAAAGTAACATCACTGAAAATACTTAGCCCAGGGACAGGGGCTAAGAACTACAAACTGCCTAGAAACTCAGCTGTCTTTCAAAGGGATAGATCTCAGATTTTGTGGAAGAGAAAGCAGAAGTCTGACTGCCTTGGTGGCTACAACCATCAAGGACCCTTGCCAGAGCTAATCAAATATCGGCTCTATGGTATTGCTATGGTATATATGTCAGTTTTCCAAATGCTCCTGTCACAGTGATCTCTAATTACCCAACTACATGCAAGTGCATATATTGAGCTTCAAAGCCTACCATTAGAGTCCAGAGTCAACGTAAAGTGACTTCTTTCCATGGTGCTCTCTTTCTCTCAAACAGTGTGTTTGCTTTCTGAAGGACATATACAGGAAAACTTTTAAAGTTTTTGTGGGTTTTTGTTTGCTTGTTTTGTTTTGGTTTTTTGTTTTGTTTTTGTTGCGGATTTTATAGGGAGGGGCAGGGGGAAGGGGCGCAGTACGCAGGGGGGACTTGAGCTATTACTGAGAAATACATACAGGAATTCTGTTTTCTTTGATGAAAAGATATCTTAATTATAGATCCAAAGATACTTAAGAGCATTTAGAAAATTGCCAACACTAAGTGTTGTTCTACCATGGTCAGCTTTATATTATGCTTGCCGTCATGTCGGTGACTTCATTCTGCTAAATCCCCCTGAAACTTCTCAAATTCTTTTTATTTCTATCATAAGTAATCAGGGGTTTGCTTGTTTCATCTCTCTTCCAGATCATTAATGCAAACAGTACATTAAACCACAGTGGTTCTCTTTCAATATTCAAACACACAACTGTTAACATTTCACCTTCTTCAAAGATAAAGAGTTATTCTTTGTTTTCCGTGTCTCATCCAGCTTCTGACCTGTGACAGAATTTTAGCTCACTCCTTAAGACTGATCATTTTTAAAGTCTTCTTGTGAAAGACTTTGCCAGAGGCTTTCTGAAAGCTTAGACAAACATATCTAGCTATCTCCTTCACTCACGATTTTATTGACACCCTCAAGGAATTATACTACATTAAAGGCACACTTTTTCCCCTTACGGAAGCCAATCTCCTTGTAAAATTACAATCCATTAAGTATTTCATAATTTGATTTTTAAATTGTTACGTCAACTAAATTATGCATTGAAGATCTGTGATTTCTAGGATCTCATTTGCCCTTCTCTCAAAGGTAGGTAAAATATTTTCTGCTGCAGAAGCTCATTTTAATGAATACCTGGATTTGGGAGATTTGGGTTTTTTTATTTGTTTTATAGGAGTTCAACCTCCTTCACTGTGTTCCTTCAGAGGTCTTGGATGTATCCTGGGAACTTCTGCTGTTTAATATGTTATTTGTTAACAGAACCTCTGCTTTCAATACTTTAATCTCTAGTAGTGTCTCATCTTTAACATCTGAGAAACTGGCATCATTTTTCTCAAAAATAAACATGAATGCTTAGGATGCATTTCACAGGCATTCATAACCAAGTGATGCTATTCTCTCAGATTATGCAGAAATATTTCTATTTGCTGGAGGAAAGAACTGAAGGTATTTCCTCTTTATATTCTCCAGTTCTATGACAAGAAGTCCTCAACTTCCTCTTAAAAGGGTTTACCATAAATGAAGACAAATATAGTTGTGTGATTTCTCTTGAAAAGTACTGATAGTATATCACTGAATACTGCACACGTATTGTTAGATTAATATTGCACAAATTACATGTGCCACTGAATAGTTGGATCACTGGGGAAAAAAAGTCAGTCAAAAATTCAGCATGCCCTCTCTGTGTGAACAGGTGCATTTTCTTATACTATCTTTAAAAATCACTTTTTTTCTTAAGCACTAGTGAAATTAGTTGGAAAGAGGAAAGACAACATTCACATTTCTATTGGAAGCACTAGTGAAATTAGTTGGAAAGAGGAAAGACAACATTCACATTTCTATTGGAAGCAATTCATGAACCCAATTACTGGAGTGCCAGCACGTATCTGATACCTTTCTAAGTATTTCTTGTTACATGCTGAATATTTCATAACATCCAAAACAGCACATGCATGTTTATTTCAAAATGGTTTAGGAATATTATGTCCTGGTGAAATTGTATTAATTCAAACAATAATTATGCTGTTAATCAGCAAAAGAAAATAATATCTTGCAGAATAAGAAGAAAATTTTGAACATGAAAAATTCTTGTTAAGGATTTACATTTCTCTGACATTAACTTGCAAATTATCGAATAACGAATGAATAATTCTTCACTTCTGCTATCTTGGGTATACTGGAACAGTGATCTCACCTATGAGCTATGTAGATTAATTTAATAACTGCTATGGAAATGACACAGCTGAAGGGCTTTTTTGTAAATGTCATATCTGCAATATGCTAGAAAGGTTTTTGCAACATTCAGGGGCCAGAGATCTAATTTCTGACTTTGTTAAAACAAAATACTGCTCTGAAACAAGTAATTATACAGTAAAATATTACTGATTATTCTTCTATCCATGAACATACAGAAACTGTTGATAGAAGACATTTAAAACAAACAACCAAAACCAACACATGCTTTCTAGTAGAGAAAATTTATTACTATGATTCATATTTCCACGTTTCACTTCGCGAAATTAGTATTTCATACGATTTTGGTACTTACTATTGAAAATTATTCTTCTGCTTAGAGTGGTATTTTTCACTAAATCATTTTTTGATATGTTCTACAGAATTTCTATGAAGTTATGACTGAAATTCTAATAGACTGTTAATTTTTTGTTAATCATAACTTAGAGTATGACAAGAAAAGTAGCACAGCTGAGTTGAAGGTAAATCAGATGGAAGCATATATTTGTATGTTTTTAGAATATAACATATCAGCTCTTGCACAGGTATGGGAAATATCCTGCTGCTTCCTGATTAAAAGCTGATAAAGAAGAACTTTTCTCATATACGTATATACACACACAACCCCAACCCTCATCTTAGGAAAGGTTCAACTCTAAAATCTTTCAGTCATACTTGGAGTGGAGTACAGTGTGTTTCATTTGACAGGTGTTTAAGAGTTTCCTCTGTTCCTTTTAAAGCTGTCACAGATTCAATCTTTAAAGCTGCTATGCAAGATCTTTTGTTTTACTTCAAGAACCTTTAAGAAAAAACCTGCAGTTACCGTGAATACTTTAAAATGTTACTTGAGTTTTTAAAATTGCTTTTCTGATGAAACACCACCATCTTTTTCAATAAAAGTGAAGCATAGAGACTTTTATATTTTCACATGCTTCTTAACTGGTTAAATGAAAGATAGCTCATATTCAAACTATATCGGGCCATAAGGCTATAAAAAATCTATATCATAGATGAAGACAACCAAAATAAAAGTTGCTGAAATGTAATGAAAAGCTACACTTCCACTCAGATAAAGAAACTTTGTACTGTTCTGCAGCTCATTTGGATGGTGCCGGAGGACAGCGACAGGAATCAGTCCGTCAGTGGTTCATAGGGCTTCTCTTAGGATCTGAGATGTGATAAGTAAAGAAGTTAAAATCCTGTTTCAGTCTTGAATTCTCCCCAAATTTACTGATATTTAAAACAAAAATTTCAGTTTTGTCCCAGCTCAAGTCACCATGATAAACTAGCAAGGACTTGTGACAAAGGCCTGAGAGATCTGCTTTACTGGGGAGCTACCAGTAAAAGAACAACTAAGTGAACTGGCACATAGCCAGAAAAGCATTACATAAATTTTTCCTTCAAAACTCCTGAAACATCTCAATCAATACCTTAAAATCAATAAAAAATCAATACCTTAAAAAAAAATCTCTTTTTATTTTTTTCTCTTCGTATTTCTATCACTTTGTGCACGTTCATAACACTGTGCAGGCTTTAATTATAACTAGGCTTCATTGTCTGCCTGTCCAAACTCTAAAAAAGAAAACACTAAAAAAGAACCCACAAAACTCTTTATGACCTGATAAATGAAACAGTGAATTACACCGTAAATATGGATACATGCATAAAGGAAAAATCATGTAGCTTCACTGGGTTTAAAATGAAATGGATAAATTAATAAAACTAATTCAATTTTAAAATGCAGCTTGCTTCATTCACATCAGTTTCTTGGAATACAGTTTCCTCCACAGAGACTTAGTGATTTTGGCTGGTTGATTAAATTCATTGTTTACATGACTGTTAAACTTTACTTGCATTTGATTTGTAAAAACTTAAATGTCTACTTGTGCTTCAAATCACTTCACCCACCAATCACTCCTAGAAACGACAGCTACAAAGGTAACTGTTATATGCCTCTGCTGAAATTAAATAAAATATTTTTAACTGCACCAAATTGTGAAAAGTAGCAGTGCAAGAAACTGTTTTTCACATCTTGAGTCTGCACAAATACAAGACAACCACAACAAAAATAATAGCATTCTGTTCTCTCTCTGTGTTTGACTTCATTGAATACATAGCAACAGATGTAAAACAACAACAAAAAAAATAAACTGACAGGAGATAAATAGTAATTTGCGTGTTATTCAAATATACATTCTTGTTTAATTCTTTTTTTCATTACTTGAAGTATTTTCTTTTTATTTATTTGTTCATATAACCTCTTTAAATTGTCAGTGGGTCAGCTACAGAACAAAAAGATAACTCAAGTTTTGTTTTTCTATGTGTTCATATAATAATGTACTATAATAATGACATTACCAATCATATAAAGTCTATTCAGCAAATCAAAAGTGATCCAAGCCACAAAATTCAGACATCTGGCAATAAAGGTTTTGGCTTGAACCTGCTTGAAGTTCAAGCAGGATTCAGACTTGCAATGGTTGATGAACCAAAACCACAGACTCAAAAGCTAACTGCCACATGCCATCTTCACTGGTTCGAAGTATCCTCAGACGTATCCTGTAGATGAGTTTAAACAGAGTCTGCCTGTTTCTCTTGTTTAAGTAATAGTTAATGTTACTTAAGATTATTTTAAACACTACTTTTGCCAGGAGTATCTATCTGTCTGTCTTCAGAGATACAGGTGGGCATTTGTGTTCTGGCATCATCCTCAGAGAACCACTTGTTGGAGCCTGCTTGACTTCTCTGCAGTACCAGAGAAGGGACCTGATTGTGCTATTGAACGAAGGAAGCAAAGACAAAGAATTTTCTTATATCTACTCTCATCCACCATCTTTACTGAGCTAGCTGTAACAAGTACCCTATAAATGACAGATAAAACTACTCAGCAAGCACATAATAAGATGTTCTGGGCTTCTTTTCATTATTTGAAATGTATAACAGGTTTTTAAAGGAAATTCTTGTCAAAAAGGCAAGCTTGTATTCCCTTTTGATTGAGAGTAACAGTTTGCAGCACCTCAGCTCTTACTGACGCATCTATTCAACTTCTAGAAGTCCTGGACATTCTGGAGAAGATTGCATTTAGAATAATAAAGACTGAAGCAATTGTATTAAATACCTTGGGGAAAAAAAAAAAAGTGTTTCTCTGTTTTTATGAGAAGAGTATCTGTACTTTTCCTTTTAAAGAGCTGTTTTCAAAAGTGGCTACTTTGCTTGAAATGTTAAAGGATCCTGTTATATCAGTATGGCTGAGACATTTCAAAGCTATCAGTGTGAGAAAAATTGCTGGATGCCTGTCTATTTTCCATGCACACTGCCTTTCGAAAATGTAAAATGAGAAGCAAGGAGGAAATTGAGATATGTATTGTCTCAGTTTGGCAGAGGGGTATTCAGAGCTGCCTAATTTCCAGCCCTGTAGCTATAGCTTGTGAATTCATTTTCTTTGTCCATTTGCAGGGCAATTTGCACCTCAGGCTTTAGCTTTCTAATAATTCTTGAAGTCATAAATGAGAATTTTAGATTCATACTTAGAAACTTCTTTTAGGTTAGCTTCTTAGTTTTTAAAATTCTAGTTCCAGATGAAGTCTGATAGCTGGTTACAAGTGATGTTCTTCAAGGTTTCATATGGGAGGTTACATGATTTAAAGTCTTCATTAATAGCCTGGACAACGAAACAAAAGGGTTCTGTATCACTTTTGTAGATCAGAATGGGTGGTCTGGTCTACACTGGAGGGCTGGCATGCCATTCAGAAGGATGTCTGATGGATAGAAAAGTGGGCTGACAAAATTCGTATGGAGTTCAACAAAGGCAAATGCAAAGTCTTGCATCTGAGATGAGGTAACCCCTTACAACAATACAGGCTAGGGGCCAAGTGCTTCAAAAGTAGCTTTGTACAACATAATCTGAAAGGTTGTGATTGACCACAAATTGAGCATGAGCCAGCAACACATCATCTCAGCAGTGAAGGCAAACCTCACATTGGACTGCATTAGCAAAAAGCATAGCGATCAGCTGCAGGGAAGTGTCCATTGGAGCTGACTATCATGGACCAGCAAGCCTAGGATTGCTACATGAGGGAGGATGGGCTGAAGGTGACTTTGGCACAGGATGGGGTAGAGATTTCACTGACAAGGGTACAGTCCCTCAGGACCAAGCTTGATTAGTAGCCGTAATAGGTTCCATCCAGTGATCGTCAGACAAATGTGACGTAACTGTCAGGGGTGAGTTCAAGTGGTAAGTCCAACAAAAATGTCAGGACCAGCAGGAAACCAGGCTGGGCACAGGGCTACATACTCTGTAGCACGGCAAGAACTAGGGATATGGACCCGAGCTTAAAGAGAGCTCGTTGACCAAAAAGCCAAGGATATGTGGGTGCACTGATGCTGGTCACAGCAACTAATGCTTGTGGGTGCTCTAAGGGCCCTGACATCCTGTAAGCAGAATTCTGCATAGTAACAGAGTTTTTTCAGATTTAATCATTTTTTTCCTAATGTATTTCTAATGATGTATCTATCAATTTGTCTATTCATATTCTCAGATTAGATTAGAACATTTCTTACATCATGCCAGTTGCAAGTAATTAGTTGTTTTCTGCTTTTCAGGTTGTATGTTGAAGTTAGAAAACATTTGTGCTTTTATTTATTGTAGCACTAACTGATTATGGGGTCATTTAAACATGTAGCATTTTTGAATAATGACAGAACATGGAATATTCCTCAATTTCAGCTTTAGAAAAAAGGGTGCTCTTGATCTTTCAAACATAATTCCTTTCTGTCCTTCTAGTCCTTTTCTTTAAAACAATAATCATCATGTCATAGGTTTGGAAACTACAGAAAGAAGAATAGATGTCACAAAAATAATGGTCTTTTATACTTAAACTTGTCTGAGGGATAAGTATGAAACAAAGTAATTTAAGACAGACTAGAAGAAACCACTTGGCATTAACACTTCCAGAGATCAGTACTCCATCTGAATAAGATATAAGACATGTTTTTAACTTTTAGAATAAAGCTGCTTTCTTAAATTCACCAACTTCGGCATTGTTCCAGGCTTTAGCCAATCAAACTTTGGACATCTCCACATATCAATATATTCTAGTCTTCGCGTATCATAATTCTTGGGTTCTTGTCTCACCCATCAACTTTCTAACTCTTTCGTCCTCTTTGTTACAGGATTTGCTCCACTCGTTCTGCTCAAATATTTTTTAAAACATTGACATCTTTACAGTAACTAGTATGGATCCAGAAATTAATTTATACACCATAGCAAGAAACACGGCAGCATTAGTTTTTTAGGTCACTTGCTCTCCTGAACATAACACAACTCACAAGACCCAATGTCAGGTTTCTAGACTCCATTTAAGCAGTGTCTGATTGATCTAAAAAAAAAATGAACAATTAGCAGCCAGCCACTTCAGCTAGCCAATGCAAAATACCAAGCTCTTATAGAAATGGCTAGCCATTAAAGGGGATACCTCCTAATCCAGTAACCCAATTGTTATAATTTTACCCATATAAGATCCAGATAGCATTCTTTACTCCACTCTTCAGTTACTATGACAGAAAAGGCCCTGGAGTCTGTCAGTCCTTCTTCTTGAAGCTGTTCTAAACTTAAGGGACAGCCTAAGCTTATGTAGGACCTGAAAGGCAGTGAAAGTATCAGCATGAGTCCCAATTTAGCAGTAAGGCACTGACTTACTACTAAAGATACATAAAGTTCATTAGTTCTATGAATTATTTTATGTTTTACATTTCATAATTTTTTGTGTTGGGTCTGGAAGCTAATTCTCCCCTGTGTACCAGGTGACTGAAGTCATTACCAGCTAAGATCTGATCACTGTTTAAGAATATCCTGTGAAACACAAGAAGCTTCAACAGGCTGAACTGAAATATCTGCACTGCAAAATGTTGTGTTCCTCAGCATCTACAATACTCTTTATGCACAGAAAATGTCTAGAAGAAAGTAGCAGAAAGGAAGTAATTCTGCAACCTGCGGGGGCAGACGGGGATAAGTAGTTGCAAAGCAGAATGGATTAGGTCATTGCAGAGAAACAGCAGAGGAAAAAAAAAAAAGGGAAAAAAAAAGGCAACAACTACCAGGCAGAAAATATCTAAGACTTTGAGGAAAGAAAACTGACAGTATATGAACAAAATTATCCGTGTGAGAAGAAGTAAAGAAACAAAAAGCTCAGGGATGCCTGGCTATGAAACAAATAAGAGATCTTCACTGTTTGGTTTGACATTCTCACAAAGCAGCAAGAAAGAAAATGAACATTTCTGTCTGTGAAAAAAAGAGATAAGCTAAAAGAGCTTCTGGAGATAGCGGTACAGGCAAAAATCCCAGAAGGTGAGACTCTGTGTTGGGCTTGGAACAGGCTGTGTTGAGTGTCTGTGAGCGCAATGCTGAACTTTCGCTGCAGCTCTGCTGGACCAGGACAAGCTGTGTTGCTCCAAAATCTGTAGCTACTGTTTCCTTATGGGCTGTCAGTAGAAAGCAGGCAACAAAGGTTCTTTATTAAGCCTCCTAGAGTTTTCTCAAAACATCAGAACCACATGAATTAAATTACGAAAAGAAAAGGAAAGACTATGTCTGAAAAATGTCCTGAGGGCGATTAGCTACAAAATCCTAATCCTCTCCAAGGGGTGGAAGCCCTGTTGCTTTTGACTTTAAGAACAATTCTGGACGAAATACTTGAAAATGAACAGTAGAGAACATCTGTGCTGTGGCAAGAGATTAACTCAATGATCTAATAGGTGACTTTCCCCTCTAGCTTCTATTATTCTAGTTTAAATTGCTCTTTAAATTTAGGGAGTTAAAATTAAATAAAGACAAGCTGTTGCACGAGTATAAGCCTTTAAAAAATCTATTAAATTCATTCATCTGTGTTACAGCTCTCTCCATAGGACAAATCCTTCCTTCGCTCATATTTGCGTAGTGCTGTTGAAATCAGTGTGAGACCTCTGAGTAACTATTTATTCCCTTTCAGAAGAAGATGTATGTTGTTCGGGAGTCAACTGTCCTAAGAGTTTTACAATTTCAAAAAGCATGTGAGGTCTTATTGTTGATTATCCTGCATTCGAAAGCGTACTGCAATAATACACGGTAACATAGCACAAAATAGATGTAAATTCTGTGTGGGCCAAATACTGTTTTCAGCTCCAGTGGCATAAATGACAACAGAATTTACTTTGAGCTCCCATTGCTATTTAATGATAAAAGCCTTGAAAGACAACAGTGACTAGAGTCCCCCTGAGAAAAACAGACATCTTAACCTCTGCGATCTCTCCATAATCTCTAAGAGTGTTATCAGAGCAATATAACCTCCTTCTAAAGTGTCTCTGTCAACTTTTCCTGAGTTTCATTTGGTGTGCGCTTTTATCACAGAATCACGGAATGGTTGAGGTTGGAAGGGACCTCTGGAGGCCATCTGGTCCAACACACCCGCTCAAACAGAACCACCTACAGCCAGTTGTTCAGGACCATATCCAGACACCTTTTGATACGTCTCCCGGGAGAGAGACTCCACAGCCTCCATGGGCAACCTGTGCCAGTGCTCACATTAAAAAAAAAAAAAAAAAAAAAGGCATTTTCTGATGTCCAGACAGAACCTTCTGTGTTTTGGCATGTGCTCATTTTCCCTCTTGTCCTGTCACTGGGCACCACTGAAAACAGCCTGCTCCCATCCTCTTTGCATCTTCCCTTCAGGTATGTATATATGAGATCCCCCCTTCTCCAGGCTGAACAATGCCAGGTCTCAGCCTTTCCTCATGTGAAAGATGCTACAGTCCCTTAATCATCCTTTTGTCCTTTTACTGGACTCTGTCTAGAATATCAGTGTATCTCTTGTACTGAGGAACTGAGAATCATTCTTATTTATAACCGTTCTCCCATCTGTGCTAGCAGGCTGAATGTTCATGGACTATACTCACAGCAGTAATAGATTCGTGAGTCTTCTCACAAGTTCAAATGAGTTTAGTGAAGGCCTGTTTTCTGAATAAATGACCCTTCGATTCTCTGGGTAGATTCAAAAGAAAACAAGCCCTATTATCCTTTTAGTTGTCTATACAAAATGTTTCTTTTGAATAGAACTTAAATGTGTTGTTACAAGCTTCCTGTTTTCCTTTATTATTTGTATATTTTTTAAAGAGTTGATTGAAAGAAGGTTATGAAGTAACTACTTGGAACAACTAAAAGCCTTTCATTCCTTGGTTTGAAACTGCAGTAAAGTCAATTATATCCCAGAGAGTGGCATATTATCAACCATAAAAGCATAAGTGAACTGTGTGTCTAACTCATGAACTAAGCAACAATAAGAATGTTACAAAAAATTGCTGTGGCAGAAGATTAAACCATTTTCACTAGCAGCATGGTAACTCAGTATGGGGAGCATTTCTAATGCAGGACTTACTGCTGTCAATTTCTAATGCATCCTCTAGGATTAGAAAGTACAACTGCAGTCACAGCAAGATTTCTTTAATAATTGTTTTAGTGGTAGGAAAATAGAGCTCTTTACATGGGGAGCAAGAAACTACTGCTTGCACTCAAGGAAAGGTCCAACATCTCAATCGAGCAAGGTTCTTAATAAAATATTTAATCCTAGGTACATAAGTGGTCTCGTTTCACTAAAAGGTCAGTCTGTAGAAAATCTTATAAAATGGAAAAGGCTCTGAATACTTATGTGTACCCACACATCATCTCAAAACATACTCTCTCCATGCATTGTACAGTGTAAAGGATAACTGATTATATAAAGTGATATGGAGTAAGATCCTGGCACCAAGTCACCCTCTCTTCTTTAGCAATAAAAGGAGTGTGATATTCCTTCCCTTCCTTGATTCAGACACTAGCAATTTGCCAGTCAGCATGTGTACAAAGCCTGTAACTGTCCCAAAGAAACAGATTAACAGATGTTTTTGCCTGATCCCTTTTACACATTGTTTCCCACTAGGAGAAAAAAATGCCACGTTTATTTAAAAGTACAGTAACTTCCACTGTAAAGGTGATTCATTTTTGCTCTGCTTGACAGTAAGTCTGCTGTTACAGACAAGTGGAACACCCTCCTGGCTAATACCTGGTCTACTACCTCCACAATTACAACTGATGTCCTTCTTCCAGCCATAATTCATATCCTAACGCATAAGCATGCACTGGATGTAGAGTTAACATAAGCTACAATATAAGCACATTAAAATGATTTTGCAATGCATAGAACAGGCCACAGTATGACTGGATTTGCAAGTGTGTGAAGAGAAAGGTGCTAAACATGAACCTTTTAGATGAACCCATTAGTCTGAAACACTGTGCTCTGCCTCACAACCAGACACAACTTGCCTGTGGGATCCAACAAGCGTGAGGCAACCAGTACCACCTCCAAATTCCACACTTTTCTGTAAGGAACAGTTTGCTCTGATGCAAGGGACTTGTCATATCCTATAGAATTGAGTAGCATGAACAATCTGAGACTGGGCCACAGAGGGAAGCTGTGTGCCTTTGTGAAACTCAAGATCTTCCTTTGATGAAACCACGTAACCGGGGAGGGGGGCCATAAGAAAATGCAAGTAAATGCAAGAAAACCAATTCCAAAGGCAGAAATAAAGAGCAATAAAGATGGACCTATGATGAAATTGTTTGTTTAGTTGTCAGTCAGCTTCTAACAAAGCCAAATATTGCTAGGTTTTTTCTTTCTTTTCTCATATTCTACACATGCTGTATCTTGGCCTTGTTTTCACACACTTCAATAGTCGCGAAACATCCTGTTACACCGTACTCCGTGCAATTGTGGAATAATTATTGATGGGGCAAATTCTTGAAACTAATTATCAAAAGTACACTTATCGAGAATAGAGTTGTATCCACATCTTCAGCACATATGGCAGCTGCTGACCATGCAAGGAATCTGCTACATTCTTGGATTTTATTATACAGGGGGAGCTCGGAGTGCTGGCACCAAGAAGAACAGAGGGTGGAGCAGTGTGGAGACACCACAGCCAGGCTCTGTATACGAGGCAGGTACAGGAACTAGATGGTACTGCGCACATAGCTGCTGTCAAATGAGAGAGAAAAATTAATTCCATCCAAAATGCTAGTTGCTGAGCTAGCAGTTGTGGCAAAATTTGTCCTGTGCATGAACTTTGCTCATTATAATCTCATTATAATACCAAAACACACCTCCACCCGAAAAGCTACCCGTCTCCATCAGGCCTCCATGCTCCTTTGAGCATGCTCTGAATTCTTTTAAGTCCATACCTTTAAAACCAAAGTGAGAAAATTTTACACTAATCAGTAACAAAGCTATGTGTGAATATAGTCAATCAAGCTCCACCTAAACATAGAAAATAGTATAGAATACCCTAACAATAGGGGAAAGCTAGAGAAGACACCATCACTGAGAAGTCAATGGGATGGCATTGCAGGCTTCTGGGATCAGCTGAGTGGCTGAGCCTATCTTCTCTCCCAAAAGGACACTTTTGGGTAAGATTTGCACACTTCTTATACCAAGTGTTCCACATGGGAAACTTAGACTTCCAGCTTGTATTTATAATAACATTACTAGCTAATATAGTCAGCTTAAAATACATGTACTTCGTGCCAAAGCATATTTTTGCAACTGGAGTGTATTTTTGCAGACAGTGTATTTTATCAACGGCAATCTAAAGAACTTGCACCTGTTGCTTTTAAAAATCTCATTATTTGTGGATCTAGTAATGAGAATCTCTCATTGGGTGCACTGAGACTTACAGTACATATTATACTGTCCGTAAACCTGTGCAAGTGCATAAATTCAATTACCACAAACCCAACCCTGCACTATTGGTGAATCCGTAATCATGTGAATTCAACATAATGCCAGACTGGCTATTGGGCATGATCGGACCTATAGTGCCGACTTGAGGTCGTTTTGGTGTAACTGGACATAACTCAGAAGCTAAGGTCAGCCACCCCCAGCCCCGGTAATATACTAAGGACAAGGTGGAATGCAAGAGGGTTTAGTTTACACCAGATTAACACTTCCAACATAACAGTAGTATATGAAGCTACTAAAAATGCTGATGCACACTAAAACACAGTAGACACAAAAAAAATCTACAATAAACAGTCCAGATAATCAGAAGTGAAATGTTACTCCATATGAAGAATTATGAAATTGGAATTAAAGTGAACCTATTATTACTGTCATTGGAGGTCTGAGACAACATTCTCAACATCTAATATCCCACTGGATTAACAGGATATTCAAAAATATTTACTGTTTTTGTATGAGCTTCTCTTCTCAGCATTATCATAGTTATCTCAGCATATCATCATTAATAATTTTCAGTGGGATTTTTACTTTAATTAGTTTCTTTAATGAGGAAGCCTATTAACATTCATACTTGGAAATTAAAAGGTCATCTCAGTGTATGAGCAAATGAATCTTATTCTCTTCGGAAAATATTAGACAACATCTGTATGCCTTTGTTTGATAATCATTGAGCCTGTGCTACTACAGGATCAGAAAGTTTGGTGTTACTCTGCAAACAAGAAGCTTTGCCTCACCTCATGAGGATCTACCTCCTCATTATTTCTCCTTTTTTTTACAACAAGAGGCTGCTGTTTTATCAGCTGCACTGACAGACTGTGACTCCAAGTCAGTGCCTTTAGCTTTACTCTTTAAAATGATGGGATTTCAACTTGAAAAACTGTAGTAGATGTGTGAACAGGTGCATATGTCTGAGAACACATGTGCATATGATATAATGAAGGTTTAAGAGAAAATTATCATACAAAACACAAACAATTTTAATTATTCATCATCATGATAATACTAGCAAGATGAGAATATTTAACTTTTACATATTGGAAATCAGAAGTGATAATCATTGCTTTGTAAAAGACCTGACTTCCTCTGACAAACCCTCCATTCACATTTGGCTCTCCATTTAGCTGGGGATATCCAGCAAAATCAGACAAAGAAGAAAGAAGGGAAAATAATCCTTACTTGGGTTTCAGAAAATAATATTATTCTGATGGCTAAATATATAAGAAGGTATGGAGGAAAATAATCAGGAAATAATCAGGATATCGGGACATCAGCCACATTTTACTGCCTTCTAAAGCTCAATTTAAAGATAATTCCACCATTATCTCCAAACCTTTGTAATACGTCTCCCTGTGGACTGTGGACTTTTAAACCTTAAACCTCTGAGGTTGTGGGGGCTTTTCTTGTTTGTTCACTTTTTTTTTTTTTATTCCATAATCCATACCACTTCCTTTCTACCTGATTTAGTCTGACAGACTTCCCTTTTAGCCATACAGTTTCGTTTTTCTCTATCTCCTAGCATTGTGCTTTGACTCCTTTAACAGCTTCTCTTTTTGGTTTCGGGTTTCTCTAAGAGGACTTGCCATGTTTGTTTTTTGTTTTAGCTTCAGTTTGACAAGCATGCAAATACAGGCTTAATTTTAGGTTTAAACTTCAGTGAGATAAAGTATATTTCGATGGCTTCCTTGAATCAGGACCTCAGTTACATAATTCTAATCTCATGCACTTTTCAAGGCATATAGATAGTGATGAATGTATTTGTAGGTTGTTAATGATGCTGAAATTTTCAAATCCATGTACATACAGAAGCAGTATCTCCATAAAAAGTTATGAGTTGGAAACTACTGATCTCTGACTTAGTCTGGAATATCTGTTTGAAACTGTAATTTGTGTGTGTTCACTTTTAACCAAATTGTTACATTGTATCAAACAATTATAAATCATGGGGTTTGACCAAAAAAAAAAAAAAAAGCAGAATTTATTTACATAGCAAAATGTTTATGAAATGTTTCCTTGCTCTAACACCAACATGCAATTTTTCAATTGAGAAAAACAGATCATGGAAAATGAAAGATATTTTAGCAGCAATTCACATTGTAGGGTACTTCTGTGCCCATTATGTAGCGCATGCACATCCCTAAAAAGGTAGTGCATATGTTTTCAGCTGCCTTCTTTCCCATCTCAAGATTTTTCCTGTCAAAATACATGCATGAATTTATGCTAATAAGCTAATGCAAGGCACTGGTCCGGAGTCTGAGCTCTATTACACTGGTGTAAATCTAGAATAGATAGTACTTTCAGTAGGACTGTTTGTATCTATACCAGTGTAATGAAACTTAGATAAAGTGCACTATCATTTCCTAACAGGAATAACTACTATTATTCTGTTCTGAAATGGGGCTTTTGCTTTCATGTTTAACAATAGGGTTGGGCCTCCATGCCAGAAGACAGAATTCTAAATGACTAAAGATTCAAATAATGTATTATAATGACAAAATTATGGTCTTTTCTGAGTTTGCTTATCAGCAGACTTTCTCTACTTTAGCTAAACAGCTGCCTTAAAAGAATCTGTCACAAAGCTGAGAATTTAACTGGCATGTAGTGTCTTTGCATGCATGGATTCTATGGACATACTCAAGAAAAAAAAAAGGTTTTGCTTTTTTGTACCAGTTTACCTACTTACCATATTCAGTTTCTAAGATAAAATATATTTCTGAAGAATGACGTATGTCTTTAGAGTACCACATATAATGCATTTTATACACAGACCTCTTGGCTATTTGCCTTTGTCAGGTTACAGACCAGTCGGTAAGTAGAAACACTTCTTTCCTAGAAGAGATCTTTTCACCCTTTGGACATGACTCTCTTGTTTTGCTTTTAGAGTACCATCTGTGATTTAGCAGATTGATTATTGCCCCCTCATAGTTAATACACTTAAACAGCAGCAGAGAAATTAAAGCCCTTTCTTAATTTGTAACTAGCTAAACAATTTTGCTGTAGCAATGTCTAGTTTTCTTCTGAAAATAGTGTTTACTGAAGACTGATACGAACTACTTCAATAAAAGTAATGCAATCAGCAGCATATTTCAGATTGAAACACAATCAAATTCAAAATTATCTAAAGTAGTTCCTATGATCTCCAGCTATCACTCCTGGGCACTCTTAGCATTCTGCTAAGAGGCCAGAGTATGCTGGCCTCATATGCTGATCAGAAGGGATGAAATGAGACAAGGATTGTAACTTGCTTGGGAATCCCCATTTGTATTACAGTGCATTACTCTAAAAAATACACTGTCTCTGAAATATGTTTTCCCTTACAAATGTGTTAGAGTACCTTGATGATCAAAAATAATCTGAATACCAGACCTAAGAAATAATAGAAAATTGAATGTATGACTGAATCTTAAAATTCTGAAACAATTCTGATTTAGTGAAATTCATGTTAATCCAAAACAGCATATCTACACATGTGAGACTGAAAAAATATTCAAACCAAGAGTCAAACAACCATGATTTATGGGTATGCTGGTTAATTTGAATTAGAGAACAGATACAGCTATGTGACCTGCATAACTAACCAACTCAAATGAAGATCATCTTTTTTATTACTGTTGGAACAAATGTATGATTCAGATTTACCCTCTGAATAAGTTTATTCACAATCTGAGAACTGTAAATATTTACCACACATGAAAAAGTGTTGTCAGATAAATTAGTTATGTTCAATAGTCTGCTCAGATCTAGGAGTGACAGAATAAAACAAAAACTGAGGGTGAAATTGAGGTTTCACAAGCTTTGTGAAACTTTATATAACATGTTGTTCTTATGTTTGTATCCTTCTATGAAAAAACAAGACTAAAGGATTACGTAATCATGCATTTGGATTATCAGATAACACTGGAATTAGGCTGTGCAGCCTTACTGTACTCCTCTGAGTGTACAAAATCGCCATACATAACCAAGTTCGTTTGTCTGCTCTGAAGTAGTTCAGATAGAGGAGACAATCAAAACCACCATGAACAACAACAGCAGCTATTACTCTGATATTATTTCCTACATTATTTCAGAGAAAAAAATCACCAGTTATGTGTAGCCAGCTACAGTTGTACAGTAAAGAAAGATTATACAGTCCATCAGAAGATGTCACAATAAACAAGAAGAAAAATTATGAACTAACCAAACTTCTAGGACACAGGATGTTATTGAGAGGGAGAGGATGGGATTCCTAAAAGAATGACAGATTTTCAAAACCTTCCCATAAATTTTTTTATTAGTTCTGGATTCAAATCTGAAGTGTTGAGAACCTTTCAGATATTCAAAAATATCTGTATCTACAATGTAGTACCCACCAATCAGAATTTTTCCAGGGTGACATTATTTGCCAGTAAACTTACATTGAGTATAAAATTGCAATAGGAATAATTCTTAAAGATTTTACCTGCTAGAAATAGCATTCTTACATAAATCAAGGTATACTGTGTAGGATGTAACAGATAAAGAAACCAGCCAGTAGCAACAAAAGAAATTAAAAATGTAATTCTGTGAAAAAGAACTTTGAATGTAAGCATTTGAAAATGGAGGAGTAAAAAAAAAAAAAAAAACCAGGATTCTTTTGAACTCCTCCTTCTCCTCATTTATCCTAGCTATGTTCAATATTTTCATATGGAAAAGTATAAATGTAATTTTTATTCTTATGTCAATACTCTGTACAATAGCTGGAAGCTAGCAGAAAAAATGCAGTCAAGGGTTTTATATGCTGTATACCTGAAAATTCTCTTTCATATGAATTTTCAGTGATAAAAGAACAAGCCTAGTATGTGTAAATCAATCCAAAGATGTAGAACAAAAATGTTACAATCTTAGAAAAACACCTGAATATTAATGAAAAAACTCCCCATAAAATCATAAATGCAGATTAAAAAAATATAAATTATAAACTGTATTTATAAAGGTATTGCACATGTAAATCTCAGCATGTGTAAATCCATCTGATGTAATATATGTGCAATGCATCTATAAATCAATACTTTATAAATAAGGTTTATGCAATATATTCTATTACGTTTTGATCTTGCAAATAAAAAATAATAAAATAGACAAATACGATGCAGTCCAATGGAAGAAACCTCATTAAAAATTAATACTTAGGCAAGATTATAAATTATATTAATTCCACAGACACAATTTCGTCTTTGCTCATAGAAAACTGTGAATAACTAAAACAACAGTGTTAGCAGAAATTTCAATGCCACGTATTTCTCTTTACTTGACAGCATCTGAAAGGTCCCATAAACAGATAGGAGAGCAAAATACATTTAATTAACAGACCTCTGGTACAATGATACCAATTTTCAGCAGTTTCCAAAGGCATTACACTGCATGATATGTACCAACAGTAGAAAATAACAGATGGTATGGGACGGAATACATGGAACCAATTCACTGTGGCATTCTGGCATATTTATAGAACTCATCAATAGAATCAACTCTGGGGTAGCAAAAAGAGAATTTTTTTACAAACAAAAGGTTTCTGCTACGGAATTATATCCAGTATTTCATATCTCATCAAGTTTCATTTAATGAAAAAAGTAGTCTGAGAAATATGTAGGAAATATTAATGTCTTCTGTATTACAGTGGGTCAAAACACTAAAATTTTCCTCAAATACTTTCTTACTCATGATTACAAAATTGACAATTATTACTTTGGCATTACACAAAATGTGGAGCTAACACTGTAAGACGTAAGACTTCCGAAGAAACCATATGAGAATTTAGACAAGAGATGAGCCTGGAAAAGTCTTTCATTAGCACCAATTTTTCATGTTTATTTCTAAACTCAGATAACATTAGGAAAGGTTTTGTGTACTAAAACCAAACAACAATACACTGGAAAGAAGTAGTAGATGTCTACACTGTCATAATGATGGAGATTAAAACCAGAAACTAATGTTTATAGGAAAGGGGCATATACCACACATCTGGATGGTTTTGCTCAGGACTCCCAAAACACTATACTTTTAAATAAGTCTATACCTGTTTTGTTATCTTCATCTAGAAAAATGGATATGTTTTTGAATGAAAAGTGCCCAAGATATTTATGTTCCAATTTAATAAACAAACACATAATAATAACATAAAATATTTTACTACTAATCCTTAAATTTAAAACAAAGTAATTTTACATACTTATTAATTGTAATATTATATGTTATCTTACAGAAATTTTAACTCTGTTTCCATGCTTAACTCTCTTCTCTGCTGCTGATGCAAAGCTGACTATTCACAAGATCTATTAGAGAAAATTCTCATGAAAGTGGGAATTAACATAAATATGTTTGTAAATGGCATCTCCAGCTATATTTCTTCCTTTTTTAAGCAAAGCATAATAAATAATTTCAGATTTTTATTTGGGAAACAGGAGGAACTTATGAACTCAGTAACTTTAGGTCAATATACGCAACATTAGAACTTGGACTCTATCCTTTGCTGTGGCAATAGTAAATAAGCCATATTGTATCTATATCTCATTGCCACGAAAAATAACCTGAACAATGGACCTGTTTGGCATGTTTTCCCCATTTTTTAACTGAAATACCTCTGTTAGGAATAACAATGCATTGCTGACAACTTCAAAAAGTAATACATGAAGTACAAATTTGTAGTCAGGACTGTTAACGCAGAAGGCAGTGATTTGGGAAATATATATAGTCCTAGAGTTTGGGGCATTTTTTTTAATATGAAGAGAAATGGCATGAACTTTGCCATACTACAAAATGGATCTATGAGGAACTCCAGTTTTCACTTCATTTTTCACTGAAGGTTTTTCAAAAATAACCACATGCTTTAAAGCCCTTTACATGACATCTGGGATCACCAGTCAACTAAGGATTACCTTCACTAAAGTTTTATTAATTTCTGTCAATCCTGGTAAGATCAATTCAATTTTTAAAGACATTCTGAAAACAAACAAACAGACAACAAAAACCAAACTCACCCAAAAGCTGCACTATGAACTCCACTGGCACACAAACCTTTGTCACGCTCTGTGGAAAAGCAAGTAACAGGGAGAATATTGATTCTCATTATCTTGTTCTGCAGTCTTAAGAACATTGTGAACTCTTGCACCAATATTCCAAGCATTTAGCAACAGATTAGAGCAGGCACAACACAAGGCAGTCACTATTCAACGTTAATTTCCTCAAAGCTAACAAACTTTATTATTTCGCTAACATAAGAATGGAAAACCACTGTAAAATTAATTTGACTTAATTTTGTATTAGGAACAGGGAAAAAAAAGTCAGGGAAGGAATCTGTGAAGAAGTGACCTTTGGCAGAAACAGTGGAAATGCATGCAACTGCAGTGATAATTCTGACAAGGAACAGGAGCTGGTAAGTAGGTGAAACTCCAACTACGTGCAATCAAAAACGTCACCTTAGATCTTGTTTTCATGGATTTCCTTCCTAGGTAAAGAAAGATAAATACTCATAGGGGAAAAGCTTCTATTTTTCATGTCTGATATAGAAATTCTTTATTCTTTACAGAAGCATTATTTCAGTCATCCCAGAAGTATTCACAGAACTGGATGGGAAAATCTGTATGAGACCAGATGCACAAAACTACCAGAAAATTATGTAATTCCTTAGAAACTGAATACCCTCCAAATTTAAAATGCCCAAAATTCAGATCATTAGTTCCTCCTGAATGGAATTTTAGGAAATTTTGGCAAGATATTTTTACCTGCTCTCAATAAAATGGCTTTTTCAGTCACCATGGAGAAAAAAAATAATGACTCAGGCACAGCTGTTCGCAGCAACCGTCTGGACTCTGGAAAATGGGATAAATAGTTTTAGGGGTTTTTCTCTGCTCTCAGTTTTCTCCATCTAGCACTATTTTCCTTTCCTCTCTTAGAAAAGTCTGAAATATTCTGGAAGTAACACATCAGTCTTCCTGTTCCACACAATCACTGGTTTGTTTCAAAGAGAAATAACAAAAAAAAACCCTCATCCCAAACCTCATATTCCAGCCTACATTTCTTTGGTTTCCCAAACCTGATCTGTATAGTCTCAACAGCACTGCCAGTTGTGAAGGTAGTTTGTAAGGTATGATCTAGTAGTACTTCAAAAGTCAGTCGAGATCACCACAAAGCTTGTGCCAGAGGCACACACAGTATTATTGATCAGTATTTGGGCTCTTCTTTCTCCTATTTATCTTTTCAACAGAAGGTGCCCTGATAGCTGTTCGTTAAGTAGGTGCATAGGGAAATGGTTTCTGGCTACAGAAGGTTTTTTGTCTGGTACTGACTGATATAACAAGGTTTCAAGTTAAAGATTTAAGAGTTACAAATGAAGAGACTTTTTTTAGTGTGGGTTTTGTTAGGGATTTTTTTGGGGGCGTGGGTTTTTTTTGTTTGGTTATTTTGTTTTGTTCGTGTTTTTGTTTTGTTTGTGGGGGTTTTGTTTTGGTGTGGGCTTGGTTGGTTGGTTTTTGTTTTTTTGTGGTTTTTTGATTTTTTTGTTGTTGTTGTTTGTGTTGGGGTTTTTTTATTTTTTTTTTTTTACCTGTAAGTTTTCATCTGATAAATGTATTCTGTTACAATAGCTTCCAAACAGCAAATCTGGGTTGTGAATGTTTACAAAATAGAATCCACTTTTGTGTGAATCTTTCAATTCTCTTTGAAAAGAAGCACAAATGCTTGAAAAACTAGTGTCTTGAAGATCAATCTACACACAAAAAGACCTATCCATAGAAAGGTTTCTTTTTCTTTTTTTTAATGAGTCCCAATAAATTATTTAAATAAGTTCTACAGAGTATATTGTGAATGTCATACCCCTAAAGGTCATTGTAACCTAGGAAAAAAGTGCATTTCTCTAGCAGATAAGTAAACATTGATAAAGATTAGTCCAGTGACAGTGAAGTAACCAAGGAAAGCTATGCAAATCAGTCCCAACAGAGTCAGATGCTGCCTACTCCATCCTTGCCTATATTTACTATTGATCAAATGTTGATCCTGAATTTATTCATTCACCATCCCCTTTTATAACTCACATGAAATTACATAGGGTATGAGATAAACTATTGAAGGTACAAATTTAGGATCAGTTTATCCTGTCTGATTAACTAAAACCTTCATTGTAACATACAACGAAGTTCATTATGCCTCTACTGGAGTTTAACTCATACATAAAATGCTTGAATAATCCCTTCAGCTTGAAATTAGAGTGCTTTGCTTTACCTAAACAGCTCATTTTTATTTCCAGATTGGTGCAGATAAGAATGGTTTCAGCTAAAGATTTTTTTTTTTTAATTGGTAGAAACAATTTCCAGGTTAAAAAAAAAAAAAAAAAAAAGAGGTCAATTCGCACCTTTTTATGAATTGTTTAAAATTGTTGGATAGAGCAATTTACTGAAAATATCCTCCAAAAAAATTTGTTAACCTTTACTTTTTTTCTAAATTAAAATTAGTTTTGTTTTCTAATAATTGATTTTCTGACAAGTTAGTGAATACACTCTTACTCAGAACAATGCAGTTACAAAGACTAGATAAACTGTTTTTATATACACTTAAGTGGGTTTTTTTAAATGAACCTGAAGAGTAAAATACATTTTTAGAGTAGTGTATTTAATAGAAAATAGAAAAAATAATAGAAAATAATAGAAAATTGGGGAAAAATAGGGCTGCTCTTAATTTTTTGTCTCTGAACTTTATAAATAGTATAGGAGAGGTTAGGAAAGGGTTGAACTGACATGATCCCTTTCTGTGAATTGCAAGGTGTCCTGTAGCCCTCTCTCAGGAAAACACTGTTCTTAGCTACCATTTCTAGAGGCATAAAATACTACTAGAAAACCACATATCTTACAAGATACCTTCATTGTTGGTAGCACCATACCACAATGAGCAACATGATTATGTGTTCTTACAAAAAAAAAAAAAAATCCTGAAAAGTCCGCAGTGTGTTTATAAAATTTTCAAATGTTTGCTTAATACTAATAAATTCAAGGTAGTACTTTTAAGCATCGTTTTGAAGCTTTATATATTGACTTCAACACTTATTATTCACAGCCACACCAGACTGCAGAGGATAGAAATTTTTGATTAGAAGCTATAAAAATCTAGATTCTATCTGTTACAAAGTCTCAGTAATTCATATCTTGGAGGCAGCAACAATATATAGAAAGCAGCAAAACTAATGAGGAGAGTCAGAGTTTTGGGTGAAAATCTCTATTATTTCTAATAAAGTCTTTTTACCAGTTCAGAGATTCCAATGCAATTTCTGTTCTGTGGAGACATAATACATTTTATGATGTAATATATTCTACACAATTATAGCCTCACAACTGCTGAAATCAATAAGCTACTACTTAAAAGTCGTGTCATTTCTGTTCCACTAGGCCAAAATGAAATAAATTCCCCTGAGCATTTCACATATTCTCTTTGATAGGTAAATAATCTCTAATAAGGTAAAACACTTTTTTATTTTGGATTAATATGTCAGTTAAAGCTGATGAGATAATTCTTATAAAACAATACAAACCATGCTTTTTTTTTTTTTCTTCAGAATTTTCACTGTGAAATATCAAAATGCCAGGAGAGAGAGGAGACAAAATACTCTTAACTAGAATTAGAACTAAATGAAGGGAAAGTAATTCTAGCTAAGTGTTTAAAAATCAAGAAACCAAAAATGTTTACATAGATCTAAACCCAGTTTTTTGTTTCATATGTCTGACCGATGCATGATGCCTGCATGATATCTGATGAGTGTCATAAGTGATACATGACTGATACCAGGTACATTGATAGAATCTAGTCTCTAAACAGAAAAGATGTGCACACACAATATCTGTGTTTCACGTCCGAAACTAAGGTCTAAACCAAAATTAGGATAATTTGAGAATATGTACAAAAAACCAAAGTATTTTTGCAGTATGAAATGTGCAATTGGAGGTGAAATATTATTCCATATCCGCCAAAAATCCTGAGAGTACTGACCAACATTATGCATGAATTTACTGTAGCAAAGCCAGACCTGGAAATTTCCTGCAGTTCTAGCAGGAGACACTGTACATTTGGAGGGATTGTTGTAATAACTATCAAATGAATTTTTGCGTGCAGCATATTTTAGGCTGAAAGATTACCCTTACACGATATCATTAGGGAAACACAAAGGACAACAACAAACATATATCAGCATTGCTACATTGAAATGGAAATAATGAGTTAATCTACACCCATTTTACCAAGTGCTCTAATGAAAAAGCCCTGAATGTTAACAAATACCTACCCTTGCTGACCCATTTGAATAAGAGGTTAGCTTTGATACATTTATGACTAATTTACAAACCAAACAGTTACAAATAAGCCTCACACAATGCAATCAAAAAGGTAAATTCAATAATTCTGTTTTGAGAAGTTTACTTTCCCTGAAATACTTGATTTCTCAAGAGTCATTAAAATTTCCTCTGTGTAACACCCTGTCACATTGATATCTACGAACAGCATATAGTAACATTAATATACATCCACCAATTCCATTTTAGGAATTTCGTATTATACAGGCCTCTTTGGCTTGTGTCAGCAATGGTGTGGTCAACAGGACCAGGGAAGTGATTGGCCCCCTGTATTCGGTGCTGGTGAGGCCTCACCTGAAATACTGTGTTCATTTTTGGGTCCGTTACTAAAGAAAGACATTGAGGTGCTGAAGAGAGTTCAGAAAAGGGCAGCGAAGCTGGTGAAGGGTCTGGAGCGCAAGTCTTATGAGAAGCATCTAAAGGAACTGGTGCAGTTTGCCTGGAGAAAAGGAGGCTGATGGGAGACCTATCATTCTCTACAACTACCTGAAAGGAGATTGTAGCATGGAGGGTATTGGTCTCTTTTCCCAAATAACAAGCAATAGGATAAGAGGAAATGGCCTCAGATTGCACTGGAAAGGGTTAGATTGGATATTGGAAAAAAAAAATTACTGAAAGTGTTGTCAAGCATTGGAACAGGCTGCCCAAGGAAGTGTTTGACTCACCATCCCTGGAGGTATTTGAAAGATGTGCAGATGTGGCACTTAGGGATATGGTTTAGTGATTTGGCAGTGCTAGTTGGACTTGCTGATCTTAAAGGTCTTTTCCAGCCTAAACAATTCTATGTATCTACGATTTTTAAGTAATCTACATCATTATTTTAAGGTTGCTTTGATTACGAACATTCTCCTGGACCTCTTAGGATGAAGTGTTCCCAACATGGAATTGGAACTGGATATCTGAAGGGAACCTCCAGGCAAGCCTCTGATTATCATGGCTCACAAAGAAGCTACTTCAGAATGATTATTCAATCATGCAAATTAAAACAGCTTTCTAAAAATCCAATCACATCATTTGGCTTTACTTGCCATAACTCTGCATAAGCAATAGGTTTATCTGTATTACAGCCAGACTGTAATTTCAGAACATGTGTAAGTATCCAGCACAACAGGAGCAGGCTTAGATGCAAGCAGCAAGAGAGCAACAGAGGGCACATCCACTTGAACTTTTGTAGCTCACATGGAATTTTGTTCTCTTATAGATATACTAATCTTGTCATAAGTTTGGCTGTAATATGCCTTAAAATATTAGTCAAAAAAAATCACAGATTCAATAGGATCTACCTGTTTTGCAACATCCTTCAGTAATGTAAAAAGGATTTACATTTGTAATGTCACAGGTTTGTCTCTCTTGGCATGCTGGTTATTTATATTGTATTTTATAATCTCTGAGCAAAAGATTTATTCCATGATTAATCCTAGACTTTGGTGTAAGAGTTTTTAAAACCTGTTCTCTTGAAATGACTCTGAATATCTGAAGTGTCTAATTACAGCTCCTTATAACCCAGAATGGTAAAGTTGCTGAGAATGGAAATTACATAGTTCAAAATATTCATTTCCAAAGCTTGCATTAGACTAAAGAAAAAATATTTTTTAATCCAGCTACAATAACAGTTGCTTCCCTTTTTTAGTATTCAAGTCACTCATTGAGAATGCCAGGAAAAGTACTAGGAAAATATTCCTAGTATGTATACAGGAAAGGAAATAGGAATTACGTGGGCTATAGAAGTGTAACATTACATTTCTCTTTACATAGGCTTTCAAAACAAAAATAGGATTATGACGCCAGAACAGTTTGTAGTTCATGTGATCCTCAGAAATGATGAAAACAAATTGATTACTTTATCTTTAAGACTTTCACAGTCTTCCCATGGGTAGTTTGTTGTTGTTGTTGTTGGGTTTTTTACAGCAGTTGAATGAAAACTCAAGCAGAACAATGGAAAATATAAACTAATCATAGCTATGTGTTTTTCCAAAATATGCCATCTATTTATAGAACTTATAACCTGTGCCAAAACCCTGGCTATATATGTACTTAGGAATAACTCTTTTCATTATTCATTGTAAGCATGAATCTGTTACAGGTCTTCTGTTACCATGTACGAAGAGAATACTTGTGTCTCTGCTCATGAAGTACAACTGGCTTAGAATCACATGAACACATGCTGTACCAATAACTACAGAAGGACTCACAAGTCACAAAGAAGAGTAAAGGTCAATAATGAAGTAAAACATGTGCACCCTCTGCTCCTCCTCCTCTCTTGTTCCTTACTCAGCAAACCTGAAATTGCATAAGTGTGAGCACAAGAAAGAGTGAAGAATAGAGTTGAGCAGAAAGAGGTTTTCCAATGCAGTAATAAACAATGCCAGGAAAACCCAGGGACTTTAGAAGTGTGTTGATGAAAAAGTGGAGGAAGACATCCATACAAGTGCAAGGACAGACAGATCCTTGGTCAAGTCTCTCACTTGTGTGGCTTCTGCCTACCTGCCTCAGATCAGTGGCCTTCACACTGCAGTTCAAGACCTTTTTCCTTGGTTGTGACTAACTGCTGTGGGAAGAAGTTCAATATTTAACTTGAGCATGCTTTCAAGATAGAGCTTCCATTAAAACTGAGGCACTCGCCACAAGTAGTTTTCATTTATGTTAGCCAAACTATTAGAAATTATCGTGCAACACTAATTATGATAAAATAAGCTATGTTCAGAATCTACTCTCGGGGCAGGGTGACTTAATGTTGCAGTACATATGGATCTCCAAGGCCTTTTGAGAAATCAAAATAAACTCCATCTTTCACATGTCCCTGAATGATCTATGAACCAAATAAGACACTGTGAAAATTAGTTGAAACATAAAAGTACTGAGACATTGGCCTGGCTTCTCTGACAGCTGTTTTTTGCACAACCCTGGCCACAGCATGGCTAGAGAGGGTAAGTAGCAGGTGGAAAAATTTTAAGAGGGAAAAGACCTCATCATCCTGCTTTTTTTGTTATTTTGAAGGAAGTAAAAGTTGAGTTAGAATAACATTTAGGTCCCTATAATATCCATCCTTCATAAAATCTTATTTTTCTTACCTCTCATTGCTTTGAAAGAGAGGAGTGTTCAGAAGTATATATTTATAAAAAGATATATATTTTCATGTATCTGTGTGTATATTATATTATATATATATACACACACACGTATACATATACCTATACCTATATATGTGTATACAAAAGTTATTCGTAAAAAGCATTTCTCCACAGGCAATTGTAGCCATACTAAGCCACAGGAGTCTGACACTATATTCAGAAAGTACGTACAGAAAGAAGTTAGATAAACAGAGATGTCCCATAATGAAGTCTGCTTTGTTGATAAGAGGACAATCTATCTGAATGCTGAATTTAGCTCACTTCCCGTTGTTGCAGAAATGTACTCTGTAAAGTAGACAGAAAACAACTGTTCCCATATACCTTTGAAAATTCTTCTGGTGTTATTAACACAATTTAGCATTTTCTTCTAATCAAAACAAATAAAAATGGGGGAATAAATCCACCTATGCAAGTAAATGTGAGTTACACCTAGAAAAAACAGCGGCAGAGTTTAGATCAAAAAACTTAGATGCCTGCAAGCAATGATAGGGGAGAGAAAGAATTTTGAAGTAAACCATAACCTATATTTATAGCTTGGACTTGATCATACATCTTCTGTCAACCGGCTCCAGCTGGAGCACAGCTGATTGCTGTCACACTGACACCACAAGCTATTGCTCCTGGTGATTTTGCGAGCCACGGTTCTCTTCTAACTATGTTAACCCATTTCAGTCAAAATGATTTAGCTTAGCAAAGACCTAGTACTAACTTTTGAAGAAAGTGGAAAGCTGGTTACAAAATGTCACACACTTCAATATTTGTATTGGTTGGGATCAGTGCATAATCTGTACCAAGGATACTGTTCTGTGCATGTCAATACAACCATTTGTACTTTGTACCTACAGTTTTCTTCATTTACATTTAATTAATCAGCTTGGACTAATGTTTTAGTGTTATTTATTCATAGCTGTGCTCTTCCAAAATACACAGAAGCAGTTTTTATAAGTTACATTATTTCAGGAATTTTTTACCACAGTACAAATTAAAAATGCCTGATACCTTATAGTGCTGGATAACCTGCATTTGCAGTGGCTGCAGAACCAAGATATAATTTGATTTCTTAGTTTCAGCATCAGAGTTTCAAAGTAAAACCTAACTATGCCAGTGTGGCTCATTAGCCCCTTTCAATTGCTTTTGGTGCTTTCAAAGGTGCAAGCTGCTACAGTGAGGGAGACCATCTGAGAAAAGAGGTAGCTGATAGGGCAAAATGCATCTCTGTTATCACCTGAAAGGTATGTCAACTTTGTGATAATATTTTCCTGGAACTCTGACGGAGAAGAGGTATTGACTCTTCTTACGGTAGAGAAGTTACAACTAATCCTGCAGAAAATTTTAATCTTAAATTTTGACCACTTTATGTTGAAAAATAGGCATAAAGTACAATTCTTTGAAGTATTCAAAAAATTATCACACTGAAGTATATTATTTACTGCTTTCACTGGTTTTGGCAGTAACTCTCAAGTAACATCTACAATGAGGAACAAATATTAAGTTTAATTAGCACCTTAATCTTCAAATATTGCTTCACAAATATTAATGGAGCTTTTTCCACCAAGTAAGAGAAAACCTGCCTCATTGTGGAAACAGATTGACTACTACTTCAATTTTAAATTTAAATCAGAATTTTACATACACATTAGTATTTGTTTTTATAATTATAGTAATGAAAATACTATTTTAATTTTAATAAGTAATACCTGTAGTAGTGTAATCAATATTCTATCTTTATTGTGTATTTCATATGTTGAGCTTGAGGAATTATGTCGAAAATTGAACAGTGGTGTCATTTTACATGTTGTTTCTGATAATTTATTACTATCTTCAATCAAAGATAATGTTATATATGTTTAAGGCACAAAATAAATACTTTTTTTTTCCTCCCAGTTCACTACTGATATAAGGAGAATAAAGAAGTCAAATAACTATGTAGAGTTCCTTTAAATATAACCTCTGGAATGTAGAAATAATTAGTTGCTAATGCTCCTATGTTTGATTAACATCATTATATTACTGTTATTTTGAAGTATGGAATATAACAGGACATAGTAATTGCTGTGCTAATTTTACCATTATATCCTTAACAAAGCAGAAGTACTGACATCTTTGACTCAGACAAGGGTATTAACCTAATTAACTCTGCAATTAAGAGGATACTGTGCTCCTTTATCAAATTCACAGTGAAGTTTCCATTCCCTTTTCTATCCCCACCCCACCCTCCTCCTCAAATACATAAAATGAATTTCTGGCTCCTAAGCTATATTTTTGTAATAGTGCTCAATTGAAAGGTAGAGGAGCATTCTTCTCTGTCTGGTTTGGGTACAGCATCAAACTATGGAAGCCTGGTCAGGGCAATTGATCCACTGTGTGTTCAATGCCAGACACTCTTACCGCCTCTTTTAGAGTGGAGTGGCAAAGCAAAACAACTCAAAACCGTGTCACCTGATCACGCTATTTAATGAAATAAAACATAGTGATGACTCGTAACATCAAAACCAAGTCTTCTCTTGCTATTCACCATCCCTACTCTTTATCCACTGCCTAAAATAGAAGACAGTAATTTATGACCCCTGAATATTTTCCAATACCAAACACATCCTTTCACTAATGACAGATTTCACCTATAATTATATTAAATTTTCTATACCTTTCAGGCTATTTTAATTCATATATGCATTTATGACTTTTCAAAATCATCTTTATTATTTCAACTGCACCCTCAAAAAATACAAACCATTTTGCATTTATTCATTTTATGGCAGTCTTTACACACTCAGAAGAGGTTTGCAACGGAATCAGTTTATGAAGTGGGAAGAGGATATAGAATTGGGTTTATTTGGGCTTTTTCCTTATGTTCACAACCTTCTAAAAACAAAAGTGACAAAAACAAAATATGGAATGGCAGAACATGGATATTCAAACAATATCTGAAAACTACTTCAAGCTATCATCAACATTTTAAGCATATTTGTTGTTCACACACTACGTGATGATCATGTGGAACAATCTATTCACAACAACTGTTGCCTTTCATATCTACCTATATACTACTTACGTATGGGGAGTGCAGAAGGAAAAGAGCTTAGAAAAGTGGACGAGAGGATGTATTTAAACATGTTACCTTGTTAACAGGTCTTTAGACTGAAATTGAACATACCATGGAAATTACAGATTTCAAATGCTCCTGCAGGTTTCCACTGTTGTGTTACTGCAGCATCAACAAATGACAGTTCATTCCAATTCTTGTCACAGTTACCAATTTAATCCTTATTTCAAGGGTTCTGGGACACTGATTATTTATTCAAGCTAATCTGAAACATGGTCTGCATTGCAGGTTCAATTCTATGTTGCTGTAAAATGAATAAATAGGTTATTTATTAATTTCTATTGCTCATACCTGACCAGTTCTGCACTAAAATACACAATGAATTTTCAGTTGCTTGGAAGAGCACAAAATAAGACAGTCCTTTTTAAGTGTACACCACTTCTCCATGGAACGTAATGATTCATTTGCTCTGCTGCACCAGCCCAAGAAGAAGAAAACCTTCCACTCAAGCAAAAAAACCCTATTCAAAAGCTGTGTTAATGTTCACCACTATGTTTCTAAAGGTGTGAGAACTCAAGCCTCACAAAACTTTCCTCAGAGGAATAAGGAACCAGAACAAAAGGACAACAAAAAATTACTTCTATTTTTCCCCAAAGCTGACTTTTACCAAATGTAATTTAAAAGTAACCTTTTCAAATATAGGACACAAACAAAGGATGTCACTGCGTTGCATGAGGAAGCATTGTGTGTAATATCTAAGCAGAACCGAAAGATTGTCCGCAAAGCAGGCTGATAACAGAGCTCTACGCCTCTCCCTCTAGTTGTTTCTGGGACAATACAAATATCCCTGCATGCTACTACACAGTATGAGCCTGCCAAATGTCCTCTCTCTATGATACATATTGCAAATGAACTTACTTTTCCAGAACAAGGTAAATCTAAAACTACATCAAATTACTTACAAATAATACTAATTGGAAGTACTCCAACTAAAGAAGATATTAGTAACCGAACAAAAATTATTTTCAATTCTATTTTTCCTCAGAGTTACCTAACATGACGTGGTTGAAAGCAAACCATGCCAAAAGAATATGTACTTTGAATTAAAGTATTTTTTTCTTATGTACAGTATGACATTTTGGACAACACAAAAGGCAGTATAAAAGGAACCTCTAAAACCTCTTGAAAAGTCCCAACTTCAAGGCAGTGAAATGTTCTGTTCTTTGTCTTTTAATGATGAGGAAAAAAAAATACATCCAAATCTTGTAATTTGGGGAAAAGGGAGGAAGGTGGTAGAAATGTCCAACTACAAATTATGTTAATTACTTGATGTGCTTATTTTTGAGTGTACAGTCTATATTATTTCTAGTGATGCAACACAAACCATCCTCAGTTTTCTAGAGGAGGAATAATCCCATGCACCAGTACATGTTGGCTGCCTAGAGAGGCTGCATTTTCCATCTGTGGAGGTAACTCAAAACTCAATGGGACACAATTCTGGACAAGCAGCTCTGACTGACCCTGCTTGATCAGAGGAGTTGGACCAGATCATCTCAAGAAGTCCATTCTAACCCACATCTGTGAAAAGCATGGCAGAATAGCTCACTGCGTTTAGAATGCAACATTTAACTTCCTTTGCTGTGTCATAATAAGCTGTGTGCCCCGATAGACATTTTTAGAATAAAACCAACAATTAAACACTACTTCATTACACTGTTGTCTCTACTTACCATTAAAACAAAACCACAGACTTTTCCTAGCTTAAGTCTGAGCAAGACAAAAATAGCAAGGATAAAGCTAAATGACGTAAACTTTTTTCTTTTACAGTGCTTACCAGCTCTCAGAGGACAGAGGAAACATTCTTGCTGTGTCAAAATCTTGCAGTTTGCTTGTTTCCAACTAATTGACATTATACCACAAGAATACAACTAGCAGCATGGAATAATTAAAAAGGGAAACTGAAAATTAGTTGGCTCCTATTTAAAGCTCCCAGTGGGAAAGGCAGACAAGTCTGTGCAATGTAGTGTAATACCTTGCTAAGAAAGGTCAAGCCTCTAGGTTGCATTCAGAGCTACAGACAGAATGTCATCTACCTCAAAGGCACCTGGCCTTTGATTCCATATATTTAACTGTTTGGATTGTGTTTCATTGGCTTAAAACACAAAGAACCCTCAATACAATTAAACTTTCCGTTGACATAAGTGATGGTAATTGGGACTTCAAAAACAGACATCATCATTTTGCACTTCTTACAACTGAAATAAGGGTGAACAGAGAACTGAAGTCTCAAACAGAACTAAAGGCAATCTGCTTTCCTTTCTAGGGGAAGACATTTTGGTAAGTATAGAAATTATACTGAGAAATCTTTCCTAACATTTGTCTTGCCACCCTTTCTAAATGTCACAATGCATATGATATCTAGAAGCAGTTTTGATTTATTGATTAGGAACTTAAGGTCATGCTGTCTCACGGGCTTGTGCAGAGAGAAAGAGTATCTGAGAAATACCATTACGTACAGGAGCTATTTGTCATGGAAGAAGGTTACCTCTTTTACCATAACCTAAAGGAAAAATGTATCAGTTGAGTTTATAAATAAGCCTGTGAAAACAACTGAAGGCTGGATGTCTACCTCCAGAAACATTCCTTTGAAACCTTCTCTTAGGTCTTTTAAGCATGTTAATTTATACTATCAATATGTAGATTAGTCACATTCAGGAGCGGTCAGGTGGTTAAGAGATTACTGAGGTGTATAAAATACGGGAGAATGGATATTACACAAATTTGCATGACATTTTGTTCCAAACAGTCCTTTAAAAGTAGATATTTAATGTCACATGTCTCATTATTTTATATATGTGGAAAACTTGAATGAATTCTGAACTTTACAGTGAATCAAGAAGTTTGGTGTGGGGTTTGTGTGGGGTTGTTTTGTTTTGTTTTTGAGGGGGGTTGTTTGTTTTCTGTGAAGTTGTCTTCACTTAGTTAAAAAGTGTTTAGTATGTAAACTTTTAAAAAATTGGCACTTTCATTTTTTCCTGTCTGCTTTCATCTTGCTTAATAACATGCGTTCTCAAAACAAGTGATATATATTAACATTTGTCACAGAAATTGTTATACTTTAAGCCCACAACAAAATTTATAAAGATACATTTCAAGTCTTTTTCCATTTTATATTAAGTTTCATACAACTAGTCTTTTTGTTAGTTTTGAAACATGTTTTAGCAGTCTCAGCTCATTTTCTTTTAGATTTTGAACCTTCAGTATCCATTTCTATCTTTGATCTGAACTCATGTTGACTTTTAGATGATGAAAAAAGCAGTGAAAGCAGTTTGTGTAAGAATAGTTTTCTTCCAAGTGATGACAACCGATTATGAATTAGTTATCATTGCAGGTGAGTAGCAAGTGACTATGATAGTGTATTTTGACATATTGTAATAATATAATAGGAAAAAGTTAAGATTTTTCTTTTCTCTGGAAGCCAAAAATCTAAACGAGATCTATGATGTGAAGGTTATACCCAAATTGCGTCATCGGTAAGTGGGCCATATTCAGGAGTCACATGCAAGCTTTATATATAAATATATACGAATAATCAGACAGTTCTTCGATGGGACACATCCAATATTAGGACGAGTACAATTAGGAGGCTACGTATGTACTAGGTGTCTAATTCCTGCTATTGACATAGCGAGTCAAGCACCAGTAAACAACAGGTTCCGGTCTTGAATCCCACTCAAAAAGTTGGATTCCCACCCATTATGATGTTCCACATGAGATTTCAGATGTCACATTTCCTTTAGTATAAAACGATGATGCTAATTGTGTTGAGGAACAGAGAGATGGAAAAGCTTCATTACCACTCAGAATGACAAACTAAGAAAAGTGTACATTACGTACTTTTTTCCAGAGATGCTAAAGAAGGCAGTTGACCTACATTACATGTAAATACAGGACCTCAGAGGCAGAATGGACTTTATTGCCCCGACTCCCTTTTATTGTGCAGCACAAGGCTCTACTGAACCACTATGGTGCCCCCAATAAATCAACGCATGGATGAAAAGAAACACAGAGCACATATGGTTTCATATGCTGCCTCCAAGGCTTTTCTTCGAACTGTTCTGCTAATCCCACATAATCTCTAGGGCAGGTCTGTGTGCTTAGAAAAGCTCAGCATTGGCTCATACTTATTCCCTCAGAAATCAGGTGAGATAATATTAAGACAAGGATCTTGACAAAAGGAGTTGCAGAGATATTTCAAAGAATAAACCCAAAATATAACCAAAGCAGTAGGTCTGTGACAATACTGTTGAATTTGGCATAAAACAACATCTGCTAGCTGCCAAGTCTCTTAGGCAGGTTGTCCATCTGTGCTGTAGAGACAAACAGCTACCCAAAGTCACTCTCAATATTTTAGGTTGACACAATGATTTATGGCAACAGACATTAACTGGGGCGAGGGGGTAGGGAGTAGGTCTAGGTAAAGATGTACATTGCCTGAGTTTAAATCTCTTGTTGAACGTGAACTATAAGTACAACAACAGATAAATAGATTTTCCTATCCTTATTTTTGTGGGCTTGTTTTGGTTTGGTTTGTTTTTTGTTTGTTTGGTTTGGTTGGGGGTTTGCTTGTTTGTTTGTTTTTGTGCTAAGCTTGTGAAACATGCTTTAAGATATTAGACCAATCTGGTTTCTACTTTATTTGTCAGAAACAGTCAGAGCATATGTATGACTTTGAAGAGGTTGTTTTATTGATGTCCTGCAACTAGAAGTTTTACATATTTCTGGAATTCATCTCCCTCAGGGAGCATGAAAGAGGATGGGATGATGGGATGATCTGTCAAACCATCGTTACCTATAGTGAGAGTTAACATACCAAAATACCTGTATTTTTAGCACTGATCTATTTTGTTGTGTGAATATATATCTAACACAATCTACTAGGATTTAGTAATCCTAATTTCCATTTCTACATGTCTCCAGATTTACTGGTTAAAAAAGGAAAATAAGAAAGTCAAAGAAATTCAACACGATCTGTGACACTGGAGGAAATACCAGATGAATACTGTATTGAATATTGTATTGAATACATCTGTATTGAATACAACATTTCTGTTGTTGCAATTAATTCGTGTCTGAGCTTTGAGTAGCTTCAAGGATGGAATCGGTCAATGGGCACAAATTAAAAAATAAGAAATTTGATCTGAACATGAGAAAAAGTATTTTTACTACGTGGGTAGTCAAAGAACAAAACAAAGAAATTACAGATTCTCTGCTTTTGGAGATATTCAAAGCCTGACTAGACACATCTTGGACAACTTCTGTAGCTGACTCTGCTTGAGAGGTAGAAAGTGTGGCATAGCCTATTTGATGTCAAGAGGTCACTTCCAAACCTCAAAAATTTTGTGATTCTGTGAATTTCAGTTGTGTTAATACGAGGGATTTAACATTCTCAGAATACCTCCTTGTTCGTGTTGGAATAAAGACAGGCTAATCATTTTTCTATGGCACATAACCTTTGAGTTTCAAAACTCAAAAAGGAGCTCTGAACTGGCTTCCTTTGCAAACCTGGTTGCACATCACTTTTGTAAAGAAGCCAAGACTTAGGAGATGTAATTTTAGTTCTTTTGCTTTGGCCAACGGTAGCTGAGCTTCCAGTGTAGATAGTACCCTGTCTAATGAAAAAACCAACCAAACAAGCAAACAAAACTGAACAAAAAACCCCACCAAAACAAAAAACTAAACAAAACCAACCAACCAAAACAAACAAACACACACCACAACACCACCAAAACATAGGAAATACCCGATTATATGTGTGTCTTTATAGGTGAATGGATAACCTTCTAGAGAGGAAGTTCCCCATGCTGGGGTACCAGTTTTGCTTTCTATTTAATTCTTGCAACAAATTCGTGCAATAATTTTGTTTAAGACAAAAATTTTGTTTTTCTGAGTGTGTAGAGTCATCTTGGCTTTTTGAATAACAACTGAAATATCAGAATTTACTTAGGTCTCCTGAAATCATGTTATTGGTTTATATAAAATAAAGAAACCCTATTCTAACCGCTTAGGACTGACCATATTTCGGGGACACAGAGGTGACCTTGTCAGACGTGGCTTCTACCCACAGATCTTTTAAAGTGGACTGTGAATGTTGGGATCCTACCTACTCTTCAGTACCTAAGATCACAGACAATTATTTTAAGAACTGGGCTTGTTCAAACATTTCCATCCAACATATCCTGTTACACAGCATACTAATTAACTGAAAATCATTCTTTCCTATACAAAGAGAGCGATTCACCACTGTGATAGAGTCCAAGTATATTTGCAATAAGAATTGATTAAATTAACACTTTCTGTGCTACTTCCAAAAATCTATATATCCCTTTTAAGAAATGACCTTAGCACTTCACAGTGAAAACACTAGAGAAAATACAATAATGGATCATGAATCATCAGCTAAACTAACATCTGAAAACTGGGTGAGAAACTTTGTTATTGATAGATGTTTAAGAGAGCAGACTAACATTTTATCTTAGACCTTCACAAAGTACCAACTTCAAAGGTGCCGTGTTTAACACCACAGATACCAAGTTAAATAAAATCTGCAGTTAATGTCATATGAGCTGGGCAAGAATTAAAGAAGTTATTGAAAGAGGAAATCTTAAAATACTAGATTTAGAGCTGCATATCAGGAAACACAGAGGATAGAATTTCAGAAGTATGGTTTCTTCAAATTTTGCCTTAAAGCTGTGATTTGACACAGTAATACTAAATAATGGAAACAAGAGCAGAGAAAGACAGATGGCAGTAAATAGAGAGCAGTGTAATGAGGAGTCAGCTCAAAGACAGAAAAGTAAAAAAACCTGGAAAGTAAAAGGAATTGATGGTAACGCATATATGATATAAAAATGGAAAGTTCCTCTATCAGTACACTGTACATGGATAATATAGACATACATTAGAACTAATCCCATCTTCTGTATACCATCCAGCTGAGGTAGTAAGTAAAACAGCCAAGAACAAGAGAAGAATGATTGTTCAGTACACTACCACTGCTGCATGTATAATCTACATAAAAAAAAAAAAAAGAAAATAAAAGAAGAAAAATTTTGTTTCAATTGAAAAAATGAAAATAACAAAAAAAAGTGTACCTCTCTCTCTTTTATTTCCTTTTTTTTTTTTTTCTTTTTCCCTGAACAAAAAGTCAGAAGCCTGCTAGGCAACAGCAAAATGGATACGTCCTAACCTTCATGAAATATGCCCAAACCTGAATAAGTGAAAACTGAGAAGCAATTACTCCAGTTGAAGTTCGTGAATAAGATGAAAGTAGTTAAGACCCAGAGAAACAAACTATGCAGATGGAAAGAAAAAACAAAATAGGTACCCAGGAAGAGGCTCCAAAAAAAAAAAACCAACCCCAAACCAAAAAAACAAAACCAAAAACAACAAAACCCCATGACATGTGATGGATCTAGATGTGGGTAAATGGAAACATTACCAATGAGAGAGAGATGAAAATAATCCCAATTGGAAACTTAAAATGCACATGAAAACAGTTCTGCCTCAGGGCAAAAGAAAAAAAGGGGAGTAAAAAGAGGTTTTATGTAAGATTCCATTTAAACAACTAGAAGGAAAGCAATAGAAGTTGCATTAAAAATAAAGTCAGTACATTACATTTCCAAGAAGTAATGGAGACTGAGTATGGAAATTTTTATTCATCTCTATAGACTGACTCTTAGGCTTGAGCTGTAAACCAGTAGATCAGCAGATTCCTCACTAGGAACTGGAGATAATCAGACATTTTCCACATTTCCTTCAATTGAACCAGAGGCATTCCTATTTCTCCAGATAGGAGTGAAGATGCATCAGACTAGAAAAAAAACAACACGGAAATGAATGTGCTTTCAGACTTGGCCTTAAGGTACCTCCATCCTAACTAAGTGAAAGATAGGTATTATGGTCCCTGCCACAAGTAACATTTGACCTTTTAAACAAATAATTCCTTTCTACCAAATGAACAAGAGACCCTAGAGGAGCAACTCAACGGCTACAACTATTCTACCCTTAAAAGTATACTGTGTAAAGTTGCTCTTGACTATTTTTCTGCATTGGAGTCAAAAAGTCCAAGAAAGAGAAGTTAAATAAGACACCATATAAAGATGAAGCATTAATTTCACTTTGACACTCAATCAGAGCACAAAACCTTGAAGAAAAACTGCATTAAAAAGTTGGAATTTGCTTGGATGATTTTTCTGAAAATTGTGTAAGTGATTTTGAATAAATGTCTATTACATTAAACCAGCTGCAAAGTTTCACAGGTGTCTCAGCATCTATAGGTCACATCTGTAATAATAATTCTCTGTTTCTGATGAACCAAGCCCGTCAGAAAGTTGTCTTGCTTTTGTAAAGTAGCTTGATTTGTAAAAATGAAAAAAAGAAATATGAACCCTTCTAATCTCTGTACATGTGCATTCTCTCCATGTTTCTTCATCAGACCTAAAAACTAGTCTTGGGTTCACTGGTGTATGCCTTACTGTGTAAGAATTATGCCATTATTAGCAGTTATCTCATTGCTTAAACAAAAAACCAAAAAACAAACCACAAACCACAAAACAACACTACAACAAAACACAGAAACAAAACACGAAAACAAAGACATGTGACACATAGGGCTTGAAAAGATATGAGGCTACCCTGAGAAATCAAAATGATCAATTAGGCTTACCAGCAGCATAGTCACTGTCATGCTTTGGAATATAATAGCGAGAACATTGCAATTTAAATAAATAAATAAAACCATTTTCTAGTATCTATTAGTTTTCCCTTCTTACTTCCTTTAACTCCTCACTAAATACATGTCTCTTTTGTCTCCACCTGAGAGATATCTGGGAAAGGATCATCACTTTGTCCTATTATCCAGAACACGCAGAACAATATATTGGTTTTACTCCGTGCACCTCTCATGTAATACTGTAATGCAAAGACCCATTATTAGAAAGAAAAATATACCAAACCTAAAAAAAACCAAAAAAAAACCCAACAACAACAAAAAAAAAAACACAAAAGCAAACAAACAAAAATCCCCACAAAAACAACAACCAAAAAAAACCCACAAACAAAAACAAACAAAACCCCCACAAATACAGAAAACCCTAACCAATCCCTAACATTAACATTAGCGAGGTGTTTCAAAGTGTAGTCTTCATACTATAGCACAGAATTAGATTCTCAGATTAAGAAACTAAATACTACAAAAAACTCTTTAGGAATTGCTAGTATACCCTTTGTTCTCTCTCTGAACTCCTTTAATAATATTTTTTAAATCGTTTTCACATATTTACTTGAATAGTATTTTATTTCAAATAAAGTGATTTTTATCTTCTCCACTCAACATACCTAACTCCAAACACGAATTTTTTTAGTGTGTTTTCTCTGTACACACTTCCCTGCATTACTTGAACGTTTTAGTACTAGAGTGTTTTATTACTTGCACTATTTATTTACAATCCTAGCAGTTTTCTCAGTATGAAAAACATTTCTCTTATTTTTTGAGAAAATACTTTTATTCAAATATCCTTCAGAACTCTACCATTGCTGTCCTCAGCTACAGGGAATCTTGCTGACAATGGACTGACTTTTAACCCAGACATTTACTTCCACTTTGCAACAAGAGTTATTTTAAAAGCTGTTTCTGCTCTTCCATGTTCCTAATTCCCTGAAAAAGGTCACTTAGTCCAAAAAGCTGGATTGAGCAGTTGGTATGTGACTAAAAGATAAATGCATTTTGAATAATATGTGAATAAAAGTCTTCTCTTGGAGATTCTCTTGAGATGAAAGGCTGAATCCAATTATGTTTTTACACTGTCAAAAGATAAAGGTGCTTTGAACCCCATTTGAGTTTAAGAAAAGAAGTTTCTTTTTCCTGTAGTGCTATGCTTTTCTTCTGGTAGCAACTCATTTTGTTAAGAACTTCTAGTTCTAAGAATCAATATGTAAAAGAGATTCCTCTGTATATTGATAATATTGCTGGGAGCACAGCTGAGGTACTGTGTAAAATCTTTTCATTTTTTGTTAATCCTATCTAATAAATGTTTCTTGTCTCATGAAAAATCCTTCTGCTCCCTCCCTTCCATCTCTGTTTCCACGGTCTTTCCCCTCTATGCTTTTTACTTAATTCACAATCACAGAACAGGGAAACTTCTGCAACAGGAAAAGCATGTCCTAACAAAAGAAAAAATCTTGCTCTCATTCTAAGAATTTCTACAAACATAGATATCTATCAATTGTTCTGTCCTGGTTACCAAGAGCCCTATGCTGTCCAAAACAGCAAATGCATTTCATAGAGAGAAAGTCAACATAACTGAATATTTAGGAGTGCTAGTATTAATTAGCTGATTCATTTAATCACAAGTATTCTACAAGCCTATCCCTTCTTTAAGCACAATAATATAAATGCATTTTTCCATTAATATAACTTAAATAATCTCTCTTCAAAACTAATTTTGCAATTTCATTTGCCAGGTATTGATATATAAAGTGAAATGAGACAGAGGTAGGCAGTTTTGTATTATCTTCTCTATTCCTTCCCTCTCATTAAACTCTTCATGGAAGACTTTTCTATTATCTCCCTCTAAATGTTTTTCCTTATTCTTCACTTATGCTTCAAAGCTTCAAAAATTAGCTCAGCCATTGCTCTTCTCATAATTCAGAAGATGTCAGTCTGTACCCCTCTTCATATACATTCCCATAAGCAAGAGTAAAACCAATATTTCCATCATGTTCACCATGTTGTTACTTTTTATACCATTATTTGTATGTAGTCTTAAACCAGGCTTCCACATATGCACACTTTGACATTCTTCCTNAGAAACAAAACACGAAAACAAAGACATGTGACACATAGGGCTTGAAAAGATATGAGGCTACCCTGAGAAATCAAAATGATCAATTAGGCTTACCAGCAGCATAGTCACTGTCATGCTTTGGAATATAATAGCGAGAACATTGCAATTTAAATAAATAAATAAAACCATTTTCTAGTATCTATTAGTTTTCCCTTCTTACTTCCTTTAACTCCTCACTAAATACATGTCTCTTCTGTCTCCACCTGAGAGATATCTGGGAAAGGATCATCACTTTGTCCTATTATCCAGAACACGCAGAACAATATATTGGTTTTACTCCGTGCACCTCTCATGTAATACTGTAATGCAAAGACCCATTATTAGAAAGAAAAATATACCAAACCTAAAAAAAACCAAAAAAAAACCCAACAACAACAAAAAAAAAAACACAAAAGCAAACAAACAAAAATCCCCACAAAAACAACAACCAAAAAAAACCCACAAACAAAAACAAACAAAACCCCCACAAATACAGAAAACCCTAACCAATCCCTAACATTAACATTAGCGAGGTGTTTCAAAGTGTAGTCTTCATACTATAGCACAGAATTAGATTCTCAGATTAAGAAACTAAATACTACAAAAAACTCTTTAGGAATTGCTAGTATACCCTTTGTTCTCTCTCTGAACTCCTTTAATAATATTTTTTAAATCGTTTTCACATATTTACTTGAATAGTATTTTATTTCAAATAAAGTGATTTTTATCTTCTCCACTCAACATACCTAACTCCAAACACGAATTTTTTTAGTGTGTTTTCTCTGTACACACTTCCCTGCATTACTTGAACGTTTTAGTACTAGAGTGTTTTATTACTTGCACTATTTATTTACAATCCTAGCAGTTTTCTCAGTATGAAAAACATTTCTCTTATTTTTTGAGAAAATACTTTTATTCAAATATCCTTCAGAACTCTACCATTGCTGTCCTCAGCTACAGGGAATCTTGCTGACAATGGACTGACTTTTAACCCAGACATTTACTTCCACTTTGCAACAAGAGTTATTTTAAAAGCTGTTTCTGCTCTTCCATGTTCCTAATTCCCTGAAAAAGGTCACTTAGTCCAAAAAGCTGGATTGAGCAGTTGGTATGTGACTAAAAGATAAATGCATTTTGAATAATATGTGAATAAAAGTCTTCTCTTGGAGATTCTCTTGAGATGAAAGGCTGAATCCAATTATGTTTTTACACTGTCAAAAGATAAAGGTGCTTTGAACCCCATTTGAGTTTAAGAAAAGAAGTTTCTTTTTCCTGTAGTGCTATGCTTTTCTTCTGGTAGCAACTCATTTTGTTAAGAACTTCTAGTTCTAAGAATCAATATGTAAAAGAGATTCCTCTGTATATTGATAATATTGCTGGGAGCACAGCTGAGGTACTGTGTAAAATCTTTTCATTTTTTGTTAATCCTATCTAATAAATGTTTCTTGTCTCATGAAAAATCCTTCTGCTCCCTCCCTTCCATCTCTGTTTCCACGGTCTTTCCCCTCTATGCTTTTTACTTAATTCACAATCACAGAACAGGGAAACTTCTGCAACAGGAAAAGCATGTCCTAACAAAAGAAAAAATCTTGCTCTCATTCTAAGAATTTCTACAAACATAGATATCTATCAATTGTTCTGTCCTGGTTACCAAGAGCCCTATGCTGTCCAAAACAGCAAATGCATTTCATAGAGAGAAAGTCAACATAACTGAATATTTAGGAGTGCTAGTATTAATTAGCTGATTCATTTAATCACAAGTATTCTACAAGCCTATCCCTTCTTTAAGCACAATAATATAAATGCATTTTTCCATTAATATAACTTAAATAATCTCTCTTCAAAACTAATTTTGCAATTTCATTTGCCAGGTATTGATATATAAAGTGAAATGAGACAGAGGTAGGCAGTTTTGTATTATCTTCTCTATTCCTTCCCTCTCATTAAACTCTTCATGGAAGACTTTTCTATTATCTCCCTCTAAATGTTTTTCCTTATTCTTCACTTATGCTTCAAAGCTTCAAAAATTAGCTCAGCCATTGCTCTTCTCATAATTCAGAAGATGTCAGTCTGTATCCCTCTTCATATACATTCCCATAAGCAAGAGTAAAACCAATATTTCCATCATGTTCACCATGTTGTTACTTTTTATACCATTATTTGTATGTAGTCTTAAACCAGGCTTCCACATATGCACACTTTGACATTCTTCCTACTATTGGACCAAATTGTACCAGGTAATTTCACTGAAGTAACTAAAAATCATACCAGGCAAAACTGACCCATAATATCTCAATTTTTATTGTTTCTTTTGCTCTGTTTTTTTGTCCGCTTTGTAGATGATTGTTCTCAGCATGCTATGATTGAATAAGAGTTGTGAAAATGCATTTTCTTATGAAGCACCTGACTGGGTCAATATCAAGAGAAACTAGCTAGTACAAAAAGCAAAGATCAGAGAACATACCATACCCATATCAAAGTTTAATGACTGTCTTTTAACTCGTTCTCAGACAATACAAAGGACATTAGGTAACAAAGCTGCATGCTACCAATTGCACCAGGCAGCTTAAATCCCAAGTATTTAACTGAGATCAACTTTCAGCACTGTGGCATGAATATCCTATCTCATCTCTGCATCATATTCATCTTTTTTATATCTTTAAAGTTGGTGACTCACTTTTTCGCAATCAAACATCTGCTTTCCGGCACCTTATCAAATTTGTTTGCAGGTAAAAGCAATTTAGAATGCTTTTCACTTCACTCTAACAAGCTCAAAAGCTTATATGTGAGTTTGAGATCCCAACATAAATTTTTTGTCAGCTTAACGACTAATATCTTTCCCTTCACAAGATTCTTAAACAGAAACCTCAGAACTGTACCAACATGTCCAACAAAACCACTATCCTGGTTTTGAAATTGAACTGCGAATTGCGCAATTTGATTAAGGAAATATCAGTGCGCTGTGACTTTTTAATACATAAATACACGTAGTTTTTTTCTGTGCCCAGAGATTAAAGTGCTCTCTCTACTCCTCTGTTACCTGCTAAGCACTTGATAGTTTAAGATCAGTGGTTCCACAGCTCATTACCTGTTATTGCGACGTACCTCTGATCTATTGCATATGCGGGGTCTATGATCTTGCAAAGCACCCTACGTACCTACAACAGTCCCCCTTGTAAGGCAAATCAATCATTCACACTCTTCTCATCTATTACCAGCAACTTCTGCTGACAGAAGCTGCAGCTGCACATCTCTTCTGAGGCTCGCATGTATTTCATTCTGTAGTATTATCTAAAGCCACATTTTTCGTTCTGAGAGCTACTTTATGTTTGCAAAATACATTTGTCAAAATCCCCAGCATCTCCAAATGCATAGTAAAGGATCAATATAATGTCAGACATAGTGGTTTTGCTTTACAATTGCAAAACTTGCTGGCACAGATGCAGAATTTCCAAGCTTATAATATCAAAATTAATGCTCAATGTTTAATCTTTCACAATTTGTTTTTCTCAGGCATACCAATGACATGCAGATAGATTAAGCTGTTTATTTCTTATCCACAGACTTTTCCATCTTGCAACACATGTACAAGATCTACGTACATTTATAAGGGAAAAGATATAAAAGATCTCTTCTATTAAAAAGGTTAAAAGTCCTACCAAACAACAGCAGAAACAATGACTGAATCACTCAGACACAGGGAATACTTTTATCACATGATACAAAGTTTTTCTCTTCTGCATTTAATACTTCACAACTAATTCTCTTCCACCTGTGCATTGTAGTATTTAAAGTTTCAAGAGGGGAACAAAATCAAACCATTCCAAAATGTTTCAGTAAACAAGATTCAATAACAGAAAATTTATTTCTATGCTCTTCTTGAACCAGAACATCTTTGAGGGCAGTGCACGTGTAATTAAGTTACCTGAATGTAACTTCTGCAATATAAAACATTAACATTCTACCAGCCTACCCATGTCTCTGGAAAGGTCTTTCCTTGCTTTCTAAGACAACAATAATTGTCACCACTACACCAGACAAACTTTAGAATGCAAAGAATTAGCAGAGGCATGAATGACCAGTACTGGAGATAAGACTCTACATAAGTTGTTCACAGTGACAAAGGGGACCAATAGCAGAGCTGAATAAAAAAGTAGCTGTCTCATAGTTGCCTGTTGAGACATGAGAAGATAAACATTAACAATTTAAACTTTTATTTTCAGGGGTAGGATTATGTTTGTGCTATTTTGACTCTGGAGATAGTGAGTATTCAGTTGTATGAACACAGACAATCAATTATTTTTTTTTAGTCGCAAGAAGCATTGTGCTTACCATAAAAATAATGAACTTAAAACAGGAGCATTAACAGATATTCACGACTCCTGAACCTCCCCCAGCTGCATTCAGAACTGCTGAAAAAGATCACAATCATAGTCCGTGTTAAATTAATGAGTGTATACTGCAAGCGCCTTCTCCTTTTCAGATTTTTTCCTTAGTATACAGTTAGAAATCTTCTACGCTATATAACAAGTTCAAAGCTCTAGAGGAAATACTGACTCCTGCTTCCAGAAACAAGTTCATTTGCTTATAGATGCATTCAGGAAAATTATGAGGACTAACTACATCCTTTTCTGTGTACACAGGATGACATCAACATAAAAAAATCAGGTCAGATAAGCTTTTCAGAAGATTTCCTACTGAGTATATGGAGCATTTCTTCAGCTTAATAATGTTTTCCGATAGAGTCAGTGGTTAGCAAAATATAAGGAAAATTAGAGCTTCAGTACCCATGTGTCATACCAACAAAATACAATCTCTCCCACAAATAAAAAAGATGGATCTTCAACAGTATTGGTTTAAAACTTGACTTTGGAGAGCAATCTAACTGTTTGGAAGATCCTTTCTAGAACAGAATAATTTCAGTTGGAAGGGACGTACACTGATCATCTAGTTCAACTGCTGGACCAATTCCAGGCTGACCAAAAGCTAAAACATGTTATTAAGGGCATTATCCAACACAAACAGCACCCAAAAGCTTTCATTTCCTTTTTTCTAGTTATTCAAAATGTGAGTCAAAGCTCTAGACAGGCTTTTCTACTCAATGCTAACATACCTTTCCAGAAATCAGCAAATCATTCCTCTGCACACAAAAGTAACCCTTCCCCTCAAAGCTACTTTCTTTGTAACTAATTTTAAAAAGCAAGTGCAACCATCCTCTGTCCTCCCTGAAGCTGGTGGTTGAAGATCTCTGACACTTGTCTTTCTCACAAGCACTGCAGATAGTGTTTCCCTTCATAAAGAAAAGGATACACAAGGTAAAGATGTTAAGGATTCTAAACTCCAAAATGTTTGTTCTCTCCCACAGCTTCTCTGAATCACACCACACTGATCTCTATGCAGTTTTGGATTTAAAAGCACTAACAAGGTGTGAAGGGCTTGCAACTGTGATTAAAAAAAAAAAAACACAAAACAAAAACAAACAAACAAACAAACAAAAAACCAAAACAAAACAGAAATGACACAGCGCACTTATGACTGAGGGGATTAATGTTTGACACCCCAAGGGACTGCTGGGAATTTTTTTGTCCCCCAAGGCATTTGTAAAACCTCTCAGAAGTGTGGTTATCAAAACCTTTTTTTTTTTTCATCTCTCTCTAAATAGCAAATTGGTGTTAATGTTGTCCTAGTTAAGATTAATCTCAAAACCATCCAAGTCTTGTCTTTAGTGCAAACACAATGTGTCCCACACAGTACAGGAAACACGTCAGCATAGGGCAAGAAAACGGAATTTTATTTTTTTAGAGAGATTAGAACAAATTATTAGAGAACCTTATTAACTTGTACCAAGTTAATAAATTAATAACTGATAATTTCTGAGGGGAAAAGGAGATATAAGATATTTTCTTCCATGTCATGAGTTTTTATTTTTTTTTTTTTAAATATTAATTTTTTAACATACTGGTGGGCATTCTGTTCTGTATGCTCTCTGTTCCCCAAGTACAACCCCATCTGGTGCTTCTAAAATCCAAACAGATTTATGGAGACTGACCAAATACTATAACAACTTCCACTCAGTAAATGTGATGAATTGAACTCGGATGATAACGGAAAATGCTCATCCAGACATATTCTCCAGTCCTACTGAGCCGCTTGAATTTGTGTGTTTGCTGTGTATATATAGGGTGCTCTGAAAGCTAAGTTCAGTTCTCTTCTGAATACATAAATTCACTCACAAGAACCTCACTTGTAAACTAGTACAAAAGTTTCCTTAGCCTTCCTCTTCAGTAGCCTGTCAGTTTGGAAACTGCATAGCACAGTCTGCATGGCATTTATAAGGTTACTAAGAGAAGCTGTGAAAAGACACACACACACAGAGTGCATGTTTTTCACTGTGGAGAAGGTGTTTAATTGTAGATGAATTAAACATGCAGCTGGAACTTTTGCACAAATGTGACACAAGTAAGAAAGTGTAGGAAAGCCTTAATCCAAAACACTTGCACAGACCCTCAATAAAGCAGGAGTGGGATCAACATGGTGCTCTTGACTGCAATCAGTAGATTGGAAGAGAAACAATTATAAAGTCTGGTTTTCATATTAGGCAATCACTATTTGTGAAGCTGATTGCAGTCCACTGCACAGTTCACACTCTCTTCCCAGTATGCACTTCATCACATAAAGCAACTGAAGTTCTCTCAAAGCTTTTCTAGTATTATCTACATATATAGTTTTTCAATATTAATTTGATGTAACATACTACTCTATGATAAGCAACGCTTACTCGTTAGCTGAAAACTCCAGCCTCTGTCAGGAGACAAGCAGTCCCAAGTTGCTAAAAAGATTTTTCACAAGTGCTTTTCAAATTCGGGAGCCAAGTTATTTTAACAGACCGTGTTGAATCACACCACATGTGAAGCTTGTGACCAGTGCGCCAAGCACAAATGAGCACCCAACTCTGCACATCTTCATAAAGAACAGACCTAACTAAGTAGTTGAGACACACGGCACAGAATTAAAATGCTGCCTTAAAGTGGCAGCATCTCCATGACAACTGTTAGAGGTGAACTAGAGACATTGCTGCTCACAACCACGAAGCCTATGAGACTTGCTAAGTAACAGTCTTAGGTGCAAATCCTGCTACAAATCAACTGAATGCTGCTTGTACTGCAGCAGGAGTATAATCTTGCAAACGAGAATGGGATGTTAGTTTTCAAGCACAGTTTATAGGTCATTTTGCACTAGACAGAGATCATACATCATCCACTACACATCATTCAGATTCCGTTAAAAACATAGATTAGTACTTATCCATAAAACAAAAGAAGAAAATCTATCAGTCCCCTGAAAAATCTAAATGAATTATGCAACATCACACTTCTACCTACTAGAAAGGAATAAATTATGTGTGTCGGAAGGGGGAATAAAAGCGGAAGTATCCAAGAAGAACAAAATATACCATAAGAATTCTGTTCACGCTACAGGATGCAAGGCTCTGTCACTTTTTCTATTCTGAACTGGTATGCTCTGGGGATCACCTCAGCTTCAGAGCAATTGTTTTCACTTGATGTATTACTCTAAAGTGGGTGTGCTGCGCTGCGTTTCTTTTGGTTTTGTCCATTCGTGTAACCAGCAAGGAAATTCTAAGTGCCCCCTTCACAGATACCTGTATTGGTGAGATAAAATAGGCAGTTACCTCGTACAAAATATCAGCATTAAAATGTGTTTAAACCAAGGCACAAATGCCAGCGTTACTGGATACTTAGAATTTAGAATAAAAAGACTAAGAGTTAGAGACCGGGAATTACCTCAGACTTCCCAACACAGGATGTCAACTGCATGCCTGGAGAAGTTTCAGAGAGAGGGAGTGGCACAAGTAACAGACTAAATTCCTTTGTGAGGTAAACAGCTAGCTACTCACTGCTTTCCAATTAAATTTTGACACCCAAGCAGTTCAAATTCTTCAGTGAGATGCATGAGGAATCCAGCTTGTGGGGTTGGGTTTTCATGTGTTTGAAGGAATGGGTGGTGGGGGAGGATATTTCAAAACATTAGCCTAAGTCAAGTCTGCATGCCTTTTTACTTTGCTTTCTGTTTCGACCAAAACTGGTTGTATTGAGTTTGATTTTTTGCAGGGCACAAAGAAATTTTATCCTTCGGTTTTCTTGAGAGGAAGTTCATACCCAGTTCACACACAGTGCCCCTCCAGCTCTTTGGCTGTTCTGGAATCATCTGTTAACGCACATTCAAAGCTGTTTCTCATGTTTCAGCAACATTCATTGACAACATCAGTCACCGCAACAGGGGTGCAACCATCAGCTGAGAATTACACAGTAGCTTATTGTGGTGGTTAACTTCAACAGGCCTGCCAAGCCAAATGGCAGAGCATAAAGTAGATTTAAGTCGTGATATTTCTGCATCTAAAATCTTGTCTCCTACATATTGTTGCAGCCGCTTTGAACTGCCTAGACTTATCTGTTTCATGCAGAACATTCTGAAAATTTTCTATTTACTATTAATCAAGTTACAAGAAAGCAACAAAAATATAACATTCACTTTTTACTCACAGATACTTTAATGTAATAGGAAGGCAGAATGCGGGCTGCTAGTCATGCTAAAACACCTCTTTGCTTTGGGCAAAGCAGTCAAGATGTCATTTTCTGCTAACGGTAAGCTACAGTTTGTAAGAAAGAGGGATGCAGAAGGTTTTCAGTGTTTAGCATTTAGGGTAATAAAGTCTCAGAACAGAAGGTATTTTTTTACTTACCTTTATATTTACATTTTTTAGTGTTATACATAGAAGAACACCCAATTACCCTTCTCCATAGATCACACAATTTCCTATCTACAGTTTCAAAAGAAAATCTAATGTGAAGAAGCACGATCTGTGAATTATTTCCCTCTGATTCACACTTGTTTTAATTTTAAATCCATTTGCTAGAACTTCTCAATTGGAGACAATATTGCCTCATCCAGATTTCCTTATAGTTTATCATAAATAAGTTATCCTTTTACTAAAGGCGTTAACAAATCCAAGTCCACATAAATACATATCATCGCCCCCCAAACTTGTTTCCTTCTGTAATATCTTTTTCTTTCCTTGTTCCACCTGTGTGTCTAGCTGATATGATAGACACTATATATTTATTCTTAGTTTGTCCCTCGCCTTATAAAGAATGCTGGGTCAAAAAAAATCCGTTGCTTTAGGTAGGAGCTAAGCAGACTCTGGGGACAGTAGATCCTAAGGTCTACACAGGGTCTACCACAGGGTGTAGTTATTGAGTAGGAAGCCTGCAGGGCAAAGAAAGAAAAAATAAAAAGGGATTTACAGCCCAGTCTCAGATTAGGACAGAAGGAACCTTCCTGTGGGTTTGTGAGGACTGAGTATGGTATAATACAGAAAGTCATGGAACTGGTTAAAACCAAGCCTTGAAGTATGTTCTGTTATGACACCACGAGCAAAAGAAAACTTGTACGTAAGTCTGTTCTGTTCCGTGTTTTAACTAGTCACTTGAACCTTTTGACTAAAAAGGTAAGTTTTCAAGTTCACATTCTAACAAAACATTGCTTTTGAGGTTAAAAGATTTTGTTTATGAGATCTTAGAAGGAAAAGACCTAGACAAATACATCACAAAACTCTCACCAAGTAGGAATCCTGACACATCAGGGATTGAGAATCATCTGAGGCAGAGTTTTGAGTCTAATTAGGCAATAATCAGTAGACCAAGACACATATTATTTCACCAACAAGCTAACATTTGCAAGGACTGAGTTAAACCTGTCTTTTCCACAGTGATGCTGACCTGCATCTTCCTCTCTACTGAACTTTCACACCACCTGCAAGGATTTACTTTTCTCTTATGCTATTATACCACTCTGTCAAATTTGACCAGGCTTGGATAAGATGGTTCAGAAGTTTCCAGGGATGAGACAGAAATAATATAAAATCACTGCTTTCATTTTTTGTACTCTGACCCTTTTTCAGGATCAAAGATCAGAGGCATTCTGAACTGGGAGAAAGTAAGAGATCTATTAACCAGTTTTGCTTAGGTATTCAAATGTGACAGGATTAGTAGAGTGACTGCTGACAGATTTTGACCACCTAGTGTAGGAGCAAAGGGAAGAGAAAGAAAGTTGTCTCTGAAAAGTGTAACTAAAGTGACAAATAGTGATGTAGTTGCAGAAATAAAGATTTAAATTAGATTAACACAGTAGGAGTTGAGAATGTGGTGGACTACATCCCTTTGGAAGCTACAAGGACTGTGGTGTTTCATTGAGTCCACAAACCCTTTCATATTTATTCTCTGCTGTGGGCAGATTATATATATATTGCTTTCAATTGCATAACTTCTCCAAAATAGTTGAGAAATCTAGGAAAAAGAACCACTAGCATGTCTCTAGCTTCTTACAGAGACCACATGACATTAATGCAGATGACAAATTTAGTATCAACAGAATTCACCTAAAAAAATTTTCTCATTTCTTGCATCTTCACACTGTTCAAAGAAATTACTGGAAAAAAATCCAGAAACGGTCCCTCAATTAACCTATACTGTACTATTTCATTTTCCCAGCCAATTTCATTAAAATTAAAACAAGTTAAAAAACTTAAGCAGAGCAGTAATCACAATGTACATTCTGAGTGTCCACCTTGGAAAAAAATTATTAGAGTAGTTTCAATAAACAAGGTCTGATATGAATATGTTTACTTTAAAAAAATTGAACATTTTCCAGTAGGAAATTTGTTCATGACATTTAGCCCCACATAAACAGCTACTTAATGAACACACATGGCAAAGCAGTCCTCACAGTATGTTGAAGTATCTGTAGATATAGTAAATGAATGTTAAAGTAAATATAGTGGGAGTGGTTTTTGTTTGGTTGGTTTGGGGGTTTCTGTTTTGTTTGGTTATTTTGTTTTTGTTTCATTTTTCTTGTCTAGTGAGAAATTCCTGACTGCCACAATTTTGGAGACAGACAGGGATGCAGACAACATGTTTTAAGCAAAGTCATGAATGGAAGAGGCTGTTGGCCTTTCCTTTACTAATTTACTCTTTATTTCACTGGAAGTCTTGAAGTTTTCTTAACTATTCATCCTTGCATCCATACAAGATGAACAGAGAGGATAAAGAAAGAAATCTTGGAAGAAGAGAACTACCAATCTTGTCCTATCAAACTATAATGGCATAGCTAGCTAAACTAGCTAGCTTACTAGGATTTTGTTAGATTACTGCATTTCTGTTTGCCTTACAGCTAGTTTGCAAAAGAAGCAGATTGTATGAAAAGGATTTTTCAATAAATATGTCCACAATGAACCAACTGTGTTTGCACTGGGATAAAAACCCATAGCTTGAAGCACGCAAAAATAAACAGACTGAACAGAACTAATATTAGATCTAATATTGGAACAGGCTCCTGTGAGTTGTTTGCTGTTGCTCCAACATGTAATAATCTGTTCAGCCTTACTGCTTACCTTTTTGTACTACAGACTATAAACTTTTGAGTTAGGCAAGACAAAAAGGAAGTCAGAAATAAACTTCTATCTTTTGTCTTAAATCAGCAACTCTTGATTGTTGCACAAATGTTTATCTACCTTTTTGAGTGTTTAATCATCATCTAGCCCCCTGAACCTCTTGTACATGGAAAAATTTTGTTAGAGGGAAAAACTTCAGTATATTCTTCGTTTCTGTAGATTTGGAAAATCCACAGCAAGGGAGATTACTGAAACATCTGAAGATTAGTTACAAAAATAAAAACAGAAAACAAAAAAATTAGAACAATTCAGTAACTACTGTTTGGCATAAGTTTATGCATGCTACAATACATTCAAATCAACTTTTTCATCTCTCACATAAACTCAAATTAAATGTTCAAATGTATAAAGTAATAGTATTTACAGAACACAGAAGGCAAAATCTTATTCCAAAAAACATGGAAGAGAATAGAGGCTTTTGGCTTAGTCTAAGTAACATAACCACTTTTGAAAAATTCATTCATAAAATAAAAAGTCCATATGTGCAGTGTTTCAGTTGCTGTAATTGGTTCGTATGTTCACAAGTCCTTTATGATTGCTTGAGGCAGTCAGTTGATGTCAACAGAAGTTCTTTGATTACAATAAATTACTGTATATAGGTGATGAAGGTAGAATATTTTGTATGAACATAGAAAGTGAAGGGACAGGAAGTGGTATAATCAACAATGGGGAAAAAAATAATTGCAATTTTTCTTGCAGCATGATTTTAAATACACCTTGTTTTCAGAAGCTGGCAAGTCTTACACTCCTTTTTAAGAAAGCTGGCTTAAGAAAGCAGGTTATCGTGGACATTGGTGGTTTTCATGCTGCACGCTGGCATCCAGGGTTCCAAACGGCTGCACATTGTCACACTGGAACATGTGGTGAATGCCTTATTATTGCTTACAAATGCCCCAGAGAACTAGATAATATTATTCTTAAATGATGTTAACAGATTCTTCAATTTTTTTTTCACTAGCTAGAGCAGATCTCTTCATGTCTGGATACAACACAGAATAAAGAGGTCTGATGGCTTCACAGCGTGTTCACTTTATATTGGTCACCGGAAATTATGATCTATAATGCCCTGCAATCCCCATCAGCTAGGTATGAATGTGACATATAACATTTGCTCCTGAAACTCAGATTGATGGGCAGGGGGAAGGGAAAGTTATAATCAAAAGATATTTGTAACTTGACTTCACAAAACCTGGAAACTCATCTGATTCCCATCACTGACACCCATAAGCTGCCATAGGTAAATCCAAGCTACATAACGTGAGAAGAACACACAGATACTGGTAAAAAAATAAATGACGTTAAAGCAGCTTCTATAAAGAGCTTCATGAAAATGCATAAAGATTGTAACATATTTTGTATTACCAATATGACAGATAAAACACCTTCAGTATCTCCTGGATTTGATGACATCTCCTCAGACTTGTTTAAGAACTTGAGATTAAATGTAAGTCTCCAGGTTCCAGATTTTTTAATTTTATCCTTAAGCAAGGTCTATTCTATGTTTGTGAGACCTCCTAAGGTCTCATTTGAGACCTGTTACTTTCATTCACCTTTCACGTATATGGCATTGTCTGTTGAGAACATCGGTTTCCTAAATTGGTCAAACACCATGAATTCACTCTATTCTTACACTTGGGAATAGAGAGCTTCTGGTTTCCCTGGTCAAATAAAGTAATTTCTGTGAGAACAACCAGTGACAAACTAAGCTGAGATTCTATGCTTTTAACTCTGTACCAGCGATATGCCACACACCCACCTCTGGGCTACTCTAATGAGTGCTCTACTGTCAAGGTCAAAAAACAAAGTTTGACAACCCTCTCTTACCCACTTCAACCACTCAGGTTTTCCCACTACTTAATTATATGTACATGCCCCAATCTGCTTAATTCTCTTCATTTTCATAGAATCATCTAGGACTTAAGCATAATAAACAGACTAATAAAGATGTTTGTCTTTCTGTCCACATCCAGCATTTCAATATAGTTCTGAGCAGAATATGAAGACTAACAGGCTTTGGATGCTGCTTACTACCTAGATGTCATCAGTTCTGAAACTCTCCCTTGTTATTTTCTGAAGCAGACTGGAGCAGATTGATGGTTGCCTTTGCATGGTACTGTTTCCTATTTGACATCTATTGATAACATTAGCTCTGTTGTTGTCTCCAGTTTTTACAGCAGAATGTAGTCTACAACAAGCACAAAGCCCAGTTTGTATTTAAAATTGTCCATGGTAGTTACTCCATGCTGCAATGGGATGAGCAGAATTGCCTGTAGGAAAACGGTTGAAATCCCAGCAATAAAACTCCCTCCTACAATACATCATATCTTTTTTATGTGGTTTTTCTCTTTATACAAATAAAATACTGCTTTAATTCTCTTGACAAGTCTGTACTGTGACAACACCTTTGTAGAACAAACTCTAGGAGTAAATTTGCTGCATCATTATTTTTTACTGTTTTACAGCCACACTTAGTTTTCTTGTTTAGAGTCAGCTAGTAGCCTTTTGCTGTCAAAAATGTGGGGAAAAAAAATGCATTTTTCCTGAAGGGCAACAAAATTAAGCACTTACTCTGTCTGAGTACTTGTCAAAAAGAAGTCTAATAAAAATGAGGTTTTAACTTTTTTCTTGCTAATAACGTGTTGAAAAGTCTTCATTAAGAGACTTACTTTATTTTAGTCTGTCACTTTGAAAGAAAGACATAAGTTGAATTTTTTACTGAAAAATTCGCAGCAAAGATAATTTAAAGTAGAGTTGCTCAGCTGCTGTTCATAGTAAAGCAGACTGAAGTTGCTAGTTGGCTCTTGTGCTCAGAGCCTCTCATTAATGCAAGTCATCACTTTCTGGGGATTATGACGGATAGCATGTTAACAAAATGACAGTGTTACAGGATGTTTTTTGAAAGATGTAGAAAGACCATCCTTCTGTTTTCTTTCCACAGGCCATGCTAGAAGGCAGTTTTCTGAGATTAAAAATTTGTATTTTACAGTCAGACCTTTCTTCAGCCATTAATAAAAGCATAACCCCTGTGAAAAATAAAAAGAAATTGAAAGCTTTTGAAATTGATCCAGTCCACTCACAGAGCACTATTTAAAGGAAATGGATCTTGTAAACATGGCAATTCAAAATAGAGACGTTTCTGCTTTGGACTGCAAATTCGCATTTCATTTGAGATTTTCAGGCAATTCAGCTATAATGGGATGTCTTATGGTTAACCTCAGGAGCCAACAGAAGCCTTGCAAACATAGTTTCGAGGCAACGTGCACTTAGTGAAAATTTGGAAGCTTGTGTTAGTTAACCATGGACTCCCAGTATAAGGAGGGACACAAACCACCCAACTCAGTAGGCCAGAACCTGTCTAAAGATAGTGTCCTTAAGCATGGAACTCCTCACACCTTCAGATGGCTAGTCTGGAGAAAATATGGAACATACCATTTCTCCAAGTTCCAGCAACTACGAGAATTATGTGAAGTCTCTTAGACTCTTATTATTTGGTATCTGCATTCAGGAACTTTCCTTAAATTAGGATCTTTCATTTAAAAAAATGGAGCAATGCCATTCCTTTTTTTTTCCTTAATAAAGACTACTATGACCCTCCCATAGCAGGGGTTAATATTAGTTTTTGCAAGAACAGAGAGCAAGTACTTTGAAAGTACAGTATATTTTATCCTTCTGTTATATTTGCCTAAAGTTACATCAAAACAAGCCACAGATCAATTTGTTATTAAAATAATTTGGGAAAAATTTATAGTATTCTAACTACAAACAGACTGTGTCCATTGTTGTTTTTCAGGAAAAAGAGAAGTGATACAGAGGTAGATGACTGTTGTTTTTTAAGCAGTTTTCAGTTTCTTTTGGTTTCTCTAGCAAGATTCATTTGCGTCACTGGAATGAATAACAACCTATACAGAAAGAATTGGAAAATATGCCATATAATGAAAGACTGAAGGGGGTCAGGCTATTTGGATTACCAAATAGAAGGTTAAGTTGTGAATCCATCTCAGTTTGTATCTACAGCAGGAACAAGACTTTGATAATGAGTTCTTCAGTCCAGCACACAAAGATACAACAAAGGTGGAAGAGCTGGAAAACAAAACCACACAAGTTCAAACTAGCAACACAAAGCAGAATTTTTACAATAAGGAATTATTCATAGAAGCAATTTAGCAGTGATTGCAATGGATTCTCTGTCACAGCCATTGCTAATAATATCTGACAGGATGGCTTATTTTTTATCCAAAAAGCTATACTGTTGCTTGGGGATACACAGAAGTCCTATTTAGTGTGTTATACGATAGCTATGATCATACTGTTTCCTTCTTGCTTAATCATCTGTGAGCAATTATATCAGATACCACTAAAATGTACACACATCAAGGATTTCCATCAACAAAACTGATTTGTCACTTTAAGTAGAAGTGATGGCATATTTTTCTTTACCTTAAGAGGACAATAAAATTTCCAGGAATCCTGAAATTAGTCAGGTTATGATTTGGAATGAAGCAGATGCTCCTAAAGAACCATAAAAGGTATATCCATATTCATTTTCATTCTTTCTGTTAAGGAACTACACAACAAAGAAACAGAAAACTCCAATACTTGCCACAAGAAATATTCCATGTTTCTGCTTACTTGCCACCCACAGCCAGTACTGTTCTGTAAAATGTCTACTTTAAACAGCAGAACCCAATTCTCTATTCATGTATAAACCAGCTGCAAGCTACAGGCTTCAGGGCAGGAATTACAAAGTGAAATTCTGTACTCTAATTATTCTGGGCAAGCTAGTAATACATCAATAAAATGTGGATACATAAAGCAACAAATATAAAACATAGCTGCTCACTAAATATATAGAGCTTGTATATTTACTACTTGCTTTTCCTCACTGTAAAATCTGTCCCTTTCATTTACATCTCTAAGTTTCCTCTTGGGTCTCACAAAACACTGATATCTAAGGGGAATCAATGTTGGAAAAACAGCATGATGCCAGACTTGGGTGCTCTTCAGCAGCAGTTCGTCGGTTTCTTATCCAGTATCATTCAAAAATGATGGTAATAACAACTAAATCACAGTGGCCTACACAGACATTTTTTAATCTCTCCAGTATAATTTTGTCTTTAACTGAGTTCTTTGTGTATTTACATTCTGCCTTCCACCCAAGAACCAACTACATTTCATGTAAGCATAAAATTTGAAAAGACGAATGACATATAAAGGTACTAAACTAATGCTGATGATTTTTATAGTCATATGTTCAGTCATCCAACAGCCTTCTTCACCTAGAAGCTACATATAGTAAGAACTGTCTTCTAATACGATTTTAAGACTGCTGTTGACTTTGTACCTCCTGAAGTTTAGACTTGAACATATTTTGCTCTTCACTGCTCTTGCCCCTCCTCCCCACCATTCTCTTTTTGATTATGAAAGCCAATCAAGGCATACAATACACTTTGAACGTGATCTGCCTGAAACAAAGGTTGTCTAGACTAGATTGAAACTTACCCTATGTGAAGTTGCTATGCATTTGTCTGGCATGTATCATTTTTGGTTCAGGTAATTCTAAGTTTTTCTTTTTCAGGGAAGATTTCCTCTAGAATCGCAGTTCCAAAGACCGACCTTACTTTATAATGTGCAGGTCAAGCAAAATAAAGCTCGGTTGTTATTTGCTGGTTTTCTGATTACACCTTTTTATTTAAACAACTTACTTATTCCTCCCCAACTAATGATTTCTTCTATGTACAAAAGTAAACTGTACAGAGGAATAAGAAGTAATATCCATAGGAGGTAGAAAAGGTTACTTTTCTTATCTAGAATAAAGGTTAAAAAAAAAAAAAAAAAAAATCTTTCTGCATAACAATATCCCCAAACCATTTGTTTTTATTTCAAGATTCTGATATGGAAGAACTAATCCATGTTTTATCTAGCCCATAAGAAAAGTTCCACTGAATTATGAAATTCAGTGTAGATTTTTCACATGGAGCACTCCCCACACAGTTGGTGGGAGTGCAAAAAACATAAATCAATGCTAATCTTAGCCCAAGAACACTGGTTGGAGAATAATAGCAGGCTGCAGCTGGGTAAGAAATGAACTGCAGAACAAGTATGAGGGATTTCTTGCAGACTGTGCTTGTGCAGAGCTTTACCTTTGGCTCAAGAAACAAGTTCTTGAGTAGTAAAAAGTTTCTCTTTCAGTCCCATAGAGGATTTTTCAATATAAATTACTTGCAATTGCACATTTTTTTTATACGGGACTGTAAGCAGGTATATGTGACAGCCCCTGCTTGTTCTTGTATAGAAATGTCACACTACAAATGATTTTTATTTCACAAGTGAAGAAAGAGTCAATAATTCATATGTGGTTTAACCACATGTAAAATTCACAGGTATTTCTACACATAGCAACTAAAAACTATCCATGGCATACTCTGCAATATATATATATTCAGGAGCTTCATTTCACAGTTCCTAGTTATTCTGTCTTTTTATGACTATAATTCCTCTCTTCTTTTTCTGGTCCTTAAGATTCTAGTTCCTGAGATTCCAGTGACATTTCCTGAGAGTCCATTTGCTGAAACTCATTCTTACAAGTTAATGAGTAATTTCAGTAGCTGTTCTTGAAAATAGCTCTCAGTTAAGTAGTGATCAAGAAATACAACAAAAATAAGAGAAGCACTGAAGAAAGGAGTGCTCTAAAACATATAACTTATATCCCTGATCCTGCAAACACCTGTGTTGCTATGAACAACTACTGACAAACAACACAGTCTTCACTGGCTTTGATTGGTTGGCCTGTAGATTTGGAAAAACGGCCTTTTTTTTTTTTTTTTAATTTCCTGAAAACTAATTTTACCATGTTACCTAAAGCATATGATAGGCATTTTCCTTTGCATAGTCATAAATCTAAACAGATGAATGATAGTAATGATGGTATTTTCCTCCTAGATAAAACTATTACATCTTGCTATATAAAACGGTGGGTCGGGAAGGAAGAGGTAAATCAGTTTTTCATTGCATTAATTTAGAATCAAAATGGTACAAGAAAATTACGCACTTAGGTGTCAACACAATATACTTGTGCTAAAACATTCTCACGTTCAGTTACTATGATGGTTTCCATTTTCTACTGTTAAATCCTTTAGTTTTTACAATGATCATTTGCATTAGGGAGATAGATAAGTGTAGAAACATTATCAGAGAATCACAGAATGGTTTGGAGAATAGCTTTAAAATCATGAAGTCCAACAACCTTTAACCTAGCATTGCCAAGTCCACCACTAAACTATGCAACTAAGCACTGTGTCTTTTAAACACCTCCAGGAATGGCAAGTTAACTGCTTCCCTGGGCATCCTGTTCCAATGCTTGACAACACTTGCGGTAAAGAGACTTTTCTTAATATCCAATCTAAACCTCCCCTGGTGTAACTTGAGGCCATTTCCTCTCATTCTATCACTTGTTATTTGGGAGAAGAGACCAACACCCACCTGGCTACAACCTCCTTCCACGTAGTTGTAGAGAGTGATAGGTCTCCCCTTAGCTTCCTTTTCTACAGACTAAACATCCCCACTTCCCTTAGATGCTCCTCATCAGACTTGCACTCCAGACCCTTCACCAGCTTCATTGCCCCCTCTGAACTCTCTCCATCACCTCAATGTCGTTCTTGTAGTGGGGGTGCCCAAAACTGAACAAAGTATCCAAAGTAGAGCCTCATCAGGACTGAGTACAGGTGGACAATCACTTCCTAGTCCTGCTGGCCACACTATTCCTGATACAAGCCTTCTTGGCCACCTGGGCACACTGCTGGCTCACATTCAGATGCCTGTTAACCAACACTCCCAGGTCCTCTTCTGCCAGGCAGCTTTCCAGCTACTCTTCCTCAAGCCTGTAGCACTGCCTGAGGTTGTTGTGACCCAAATGCAGGACCCAGCACTTGGTCTTGTTGAACCTCATACAATTGGCCTCAGAGCAACGATCTAGCTGGTCCAGATAACTCTGTATGTCCTTCCTACCCTTGAGCAGATCAACACTCCCACCCAGTTTGGTGTCACTTTCAAATTTACTGAGGGTGCACACAATCCCCTTGTCCAGATCATTGATAAAGACATTAAACAGAACTGGCCTCAGTACTGAGCCCAAGGGAACACCACTTATGACCAGCCACCAACTGGATTTAACTCCATTCAACACACCATTTTGGACTCGCCCATCCCGTCAGTGTTTACCCAGCAAAGAGTACAGTTGTTCAAGCTGTGAGCAGCCAGTTTCTCCCAGAGAATGCTGTGGGAGATGATGTCAAAGTCCAGGTACACAGCATCCATAGCTTTTCCCTCATCCACTAAGCAGGTCACCTTGTCATAGAAGGACATCAGGTTAGGCAAGCAGTACCTGCCTTTTGTAAATCCATGCTGACCAGGCCTGATCACCTGGTTGTCCTGTACCTGCCATGCTGTAGAACTCAGGATGATTTGCTCCATAATCTTCCCTGGCACTGAGGTCAGACTGACAGACCTGTAATTACCGTATACTCTTTCTGGCCTTTCTTGTAGATAGGTGTCACGTTTGCTAACTTCTAGTGAACTGGGCCCTCCCTGGTTAACCAGGACTGCTGCTAAATGACAGAAAACTCCTTAGTGAACACCTTTGCCAGCTCCCTTAGTGGATCCCATGCTTCTTCATAGACTTGTGTGTGTCTAAGCTGTGTAACAGGTCACTAACCATTTCCCCTTGAATTCCAGGGCTTCAATTTGCTCCCTGTCCCTGTCTTCCAGCTCAGGAGGCTGTGTACCTGGAGCAAAACTGGTCTTACTATTAAAGACTGAGACAAAGAAGACATTAAGTACCTCAGCATTTTCCTCATCCTTTGCACTGTTTCCCACTGCATGCAATAAAGAATGAAGATTCTCCTTAGCCATAATTTTGTAGCTACTGTATTTAGAGAAACATTTTTTTATTATCTTTGACAGCAGTAGTGAGATTAAGCTGTAGTTGGGCTTTGTAGATTCTTTTGTAAATAATGTTATGTAATACTGTCTGCAAGCAAACTGAGCATATGCATCAAGCAAACACTGTAAATGTGCAGCCAAACAATATCACTGGGAAATTTTGTTAAAAAAAAAAAATGTCCCCAAAATCAATTGGAAATTTGTAACTGCTCATAATTTCTATTCCTATCTAAATCTTTATTAATGTGTTTAACAGTGTGTATGCTGGACAGACTAAGATTGTAGAATGCCACTGAAATTAAATACCACAGACACATAGTAGATGAAAGATGTCAAGTCCAACTTAATCATATAAAATAATAGGTACAAGGAGCAGTGTCTGTTCAAGAACTTAATGATATGCCTCATTGTAATTAAAAGTCTCACGTTAAAAGCTACCAGGAAGCACAATCCTGAAATATCAGATAGGGACTGAAAAAAGCTGTTTTAAATTTGAGAAATATGTAAGCTCTAATTCTGTACATCTCTATGACCCAAAGTAAGATGTGGGATTGGTAACTCATGCACATCTCTCATAGATTCCCAGTTCTTCAGTTTTTCCAAATTTCCATTTCATAGTACTTTTTTTTTTTTCCAGAGAGTGACACAGTACACATCTGCTGGAGATGTGAAGAGTGATGATAACACACTGGAGCCTTTGAATAAAGATTTGTCAAAAATTTAAAAAAAAAAAAAAAAAATTAATTTTAAAAGCCCTGCATACTAAAGGAATAGATCAAAAGCATTAAAAGTCGAATTCACTTTCAAATAAGAAAACATAAAAAAGAGATTAAAAAGACGTAGCAAGGTAAATGTAAAACTACAGTAAAGCAAGCCAGCCAATACTTTAAGATGAAACTTTCAAAAGGCATGAAGGATAATAATAAAAATGTTTTCAAACAGAGAAGTAGGACGAATGTAGAGTCAGTGGGGCCAATAGATTATCAGAGTGCAAAAGGAACATGACAGAAAGGTGAGACCACTGCGGAAGTGATAAGCTAATCCTTTCATCGGTGTTCACAATGGAGGAGGTCAGGAAGGTTCCTTTCTTCACAAGGGATGAGATGGAGAAACACCTAAAAAAACAAACAAACAAACAAAAACATCAACAGAAGAGGCTCTAGTGAAAATCAGTAAATTGAACAGTAGCATTTGTCAGGACCAGACAATTTCTTCAAAAGTGAAGGAAGTCTAGTATGAAGTTGCTGAGTTACCAACTCTGGCATATAAACTATTGCTCAAATCAGACACTGTGGCAAGAGGAATAAAAGACTGAATTGAAAAGATACAACTCTGGAGAAGACTCCTCCAGAATAGTAAATTGAATATTCATTAGGAAAATAGGCAGGAATTATGACAGAACTGAGTTAACAGATGCATAGATAAACATGAAATGTCTGGTAAAACTCCCCGTGGCATTTATAGGCAATAGTCTCATAAACTATCAGATTACTTTGAATGAGCTGATAGTTAATGAGCACTGATTAATTGTTATAATTAATCTGGATTTTCAGAAAGCTTTTGACAAGGTTCCATTCTCCAATGTCTGACCCATGTTGTTCTTCCTTTTTTCATTCTTTTTATTTCTCCTGTTTTCTATCAAGTGTATTCCTTTAAGGTGAGCTATATCAATATAATTTCATACACCTGTATTATTTTATCTCCTGCTATTTTTAAGTAACTAAAACAATGAAAGCAACACAGAAAAATCTTTGGTGCACATTGATAGAAAGCTGTTGTGGCTATTGATCCGTCAATTTGCAGAATTTCCTAGGGTCCTTTTACAATGAAATTCTGACAGTGTTCCTTGTTAATTTAATGATAAGTGCATCTCCTGAGATAATATACAACTCAGTTTTCAATGTACTGTTTATTATGTTCAAAATGCAATTAATATCAAGTTAACAAGCAGCACTGTCAAATCTCAGATGGAAGCAACCTGTACCATAGGATAAATGCACAAGACAAGACAGTTAATTTTTATGGAAGCTGGGCAAAACATCCCTTTTATTCTCCTGAAGAACAATTTTGAAAGTGTGATAAAAAATACTTATTAAAAAACCCAGAGAGGGAACAGCTTAGAAGTATTGGATTTGGATGTGTTCCTTCTAATTGCCTTTCAAATATTCTTTTTTAAGGAGAGAGGTAGAACAGATTAGGAGACATTTTTGGACCAGATATGGTGGAGGTTTGTGTGTTTTGGTTGTGGTTTCTTTTTTTTGTTTTGTTTTGTTTTCAGAACTGCGGATGTATAAATTAAAGAGGAATATAGTTCAGCTGCAAACCGTAGGTATGATTGCAGGAGATTTCATCTCAGCTGAAAATCCCTATGTCTTAATAATGCAAAGGATTACCTCCTCTCTTGAGAAAAAAAAGGAACAGGTCCTCATTAACCCTATTTCAGTCCTCTTCTATGCAATTAGAATATTTAAACTGGATTTAAAGTTTTACGAAAGCAAACTCAGTGAAACCTTAAAGGTAAATGTCTCCCCAGGTTCACTTACTACAGCTTTGTTTGAGGAGGATAGAAATATATCAGAAATATGTCCTTTGAGCAGCATCCACAGTGTTCAGCAAAATCAGATATAACACATAACTGTCCAGTTCATTTTATATCGTGTTACCAAAATATTTTAATTCTCTTTTATAATCCTTTTTTTTTAAAAAAAAAAAAAAAAATCTAGAAAGATGGAAAAGGGATTACAGTGCACATTAAGTTTAGTAAAGAGCAAAAAGAAACTTTCCATCCCTAGGTTAACCTAGGTCAATTCATTGCTATCTTTGTTACCTATTGCTTGCTGGTTTGCTTTAGTAATCGATTATTATATATCTGCTTAATTCATTTATTACCTAGTTCACAAAGATTATCATATAAACCTGAGAAAGGGGCAAACAATACACGTCTCATCCCAATTAAAAAAAAAATTCCCCAAACCAGGAAAAACCCACCATACTTTTCAGGATACAAAAGATTCTATGAGTCAGAAAATATCTAAAAACTTCAAATATTACCAGGCAGTCTATTTTCTATTATTAAAAAACCCTACCAAGAATATAATATTGTTTGAAAAAAAAAGAATTACCTTGGTCACTTCAATGTCAGCTTTGTGTATTTGAGCAATACCCAACATTAGCAGCATACTACACAGCACAGCCTTTGAAAACAAAAGTAAACACAAAATTTTTTCTTCTTAATTATGTCATTAGTCTGGAAAAAGCGAGGACTGCCCAAAACATTATCACTTGCTGTAGGCCAATACGACACAGCAAAGAAAGAACAAATGGCTAACCTCTTTACTGTCTACAGTCAGTAAAACCTGAGCCCCAAAACACATTGAGATAATGTTAAATCTGGAATTTAAACCAAAAAAGTGATGTAACCAAAACCCATTGTAGTAGCAAGGAATTGTAGATTTCCAATAGAAGTGCTTAAGCACAGGTAATAAACCATATGTGAGGGGCTCCACCAGGACATTCTATGGTTCAATAAATCATCATAGTTTCATTTTCGTAGTAGTTTTGCACTGAATGTGTTTATTTTTAATGACAGTTTGAAAGCATTCCAGTGAATTTAGAAAAATAAAGTTTTAACCTTTTTTCTTTTTTTTTGTTGGGGTTTTTGGGGTTCTTTTTGTTAGTTGGTTGGGTCTTCTACACTCCCACACAGTGATTCTAATAGCATAGAATTGCAAATTGCCTTTTTTTTTTTTTTCCCTGAGTGAAGTCTTCCAATAGATTCCCACCACAAATGAGACCAGACAAAGTCACATCAAAAGTCACAAATTGAAAGGCAAGTAAGGGGGTGTCATTTTTTGTGTTACAGTAAATATTTTCAAGCAGCCTTCCCACTGAAGATGACTTTGTGTTAATAAAAATGGCTTTGAAAAACTGTGAAGGTGCATTGCTTAGGTCACCGGAGTTTGATGGCTTTGGAGTTTCGTCTTACTACAACACAAACTTGACAAGAACTTTGAAAAACTATTTCTGTTTTGGGGGGAGCTGCTATCAAACTAACTGCAAATTTTGCAGTTGCATTCACATTTTTTTGTCAGTTCAAATGAAAAATCTCATACTAACATACAGAAAAGCAAAGAGACGTATTACAAAGAGCAAAGGTAGTAGGCAGAAAATTAATATATGTAATTTTTAAAAAATGAGAACACTATAAATGAAAAATCAGAGGTAAGAGAATGCAGGAAATGAGAAGACAGTTTTAGTAAGTCCGAATATTATCTGCACTAATGAGCACTAGATGGAAAAAAATTAACCATCTCTCTTGAAAATGAGAGAAAATTCAGAGAATGGGACCACAAAGAAACCCACAGAAAAGTTTAGGAATTGAAGACCACAGACAGTCTGAAAACTGTTTCTATGCAGTGTATTGTACTCACTGCAGTCACAAGGAAAAGGGACGTAACTGTAGTGAGTCAAGGCTATGAAAAATACTATATACAATTCCTTTAGTAATTCTTTTGTACCATGATGATTAATTTCTGTTAAACGGAGTCAGTGTATCAGTACTCGTAGCTATTCTTTTCTAAAACGAAGGAACAAATATTTGTCTCCTGGACTGTTTAAAACGTGAAATGAGCACTTGCTCTTAGAACAGACATATTTTGGTTTGCCTATGTTGAACCATTTTTGGTATTCTCTGCTGAGTCTTCTTGAAACACGCTTACAAGGAACAGAGACCTACCTTCACTACTCTGTAAGAGGCTACCAAAAATGGAATCAATGTGCACTTTCCTTAAGATCAAAGATTACCTTGGCTCAGACTGGTGCTTTAAGGTGAAAGGTGGTTTAGTAAATTAACACTGATATATCCTCCAAAAATAAATTTTAGAAGCTCTTACACAGCACAGATTATCATGTTAGTGTCAGTTGTAGCACTTTACAAAACTTTTTAAAGAGAATATGGTCAGAAGGCATTCATAACTTCTAGCAACAGGGAAAAGGTTTTCTTAATCCACTGTCTACTTTCTAGTTGTTTGACAGTACACAATTGAAAGCATCAAAGAAAAGTAAATTCCAAGTAATTCATGTCAGAGGCTTATAAAGGAAAATTCCTCACCTGTTCCTTTCCACAACATATTCATGAATTTTGATAACTATTATGATCAGATACAGTTTTAAATATTTAAACTAATTACATGTTAATTACATGACATCATAGAGATTTGATCAATTAGCCTTTAGCATGCCCTGAACTTCTCTTTGGACCTGTGGATTACCTCATAATTATCAGCTCTGCTGTTTGCTGCTCCCAGACATTTGAAAAACTCACAAGTGCTGAGTGTAAAACATCTGTGGTGGATCTTTTTCTGCATGAAAGACCTTTTAAGCTCAACATCACCTCAGTGCTCTTGGCTCCTTTCATAGATTCGCTCAGTGTGATTTCTACAACAAATGAAGGATGTTGGATCCCCTGATTATGCACTTTCTTGTTCCTCTAAATTTAATACTAGTTTCTAGCACTGCATGAATTCTTGCTTTCTGTTTTCTCTAGAGAAAACTGTCAAAAGGTGACAACCTGTACTCCGTTCTTCTCAATACCACATTAGCTTGGCTTTCAGTCCATTTCTAACTCATCTTTAGCCTTCCTTCCCCTTGATCGTTTTGCAGACGTAATACATCATTTTTCCAATAGACAAGAAATGCCTGTTTTGTAAGATATTATGAAAAATAACTGAAAGGAAACGAACCCTCACATTAGGAGTCCTAGCACCAAAAGAAGCTAAGAAGAATTACTAGTTGATTGAGACAAGCAGTAGGAGAAAAAATACTGCAAAGAATTGTGCTAAAAATATTCCCATATCCTTACTCTGCCTCAGACCATATCCAACCCATCCTTTATCTGATGTCTTTCAAATAGTTTATTATTTCTTGTTTCTCAGCCAAAGTAACTTTCTTATTTTAGGTGCCAGCCATAACAAATAAGAGATACCACTGTCATCTCTAATGACCAGCAGTAAGGACTGCAGATCCAACCCATAGCCCAGTTAGATGTAGGAGGAACGAGTCATTTGCAAAGATCTGGAAAGCCAAGGGGAGCCAGAGAACAATACAAGCAGGTGAAGCTAGTATCATGCTGCCTTGAAATTGGTGTATATTTTTTGATAGAGGAGGACTGGGACTGAAAAGGCTGTTTCGGGTCCAAGAATTTCCAATTCCACATCACCTCTCCTAAAAGCACACAAACAAACCATTTGCTAGCAGTTATAAAATAAAATAAAAAAGTAAAATCTTAACTATATACCCAGAATGTAGAATTACGAAGTATAAAATTCTAAGAAAAACAAGTTAAGAGATTTTCACAGGGACGTAGGCTACCATTACCGCAGTGTAATTGTTATCCATTGTAAATGTTATCCAGACGTCGCTACCCCCTGAGGTTCTGTTCATTTAAGAATGAAATAACCTCATACATTTATCCATATTGGTATATCTGAGTCATCTTCTTACACAGGTCCCACTGAGCAAGACAGGAAGGAATATTATTTGATATTCATATTATTAATTAATTGTTCTATAGTATCTCTCATTAGGTACAAAATTCCCTGTAAATATTTGTTCTGATTTAAATATGAATGGTTGCCTACACCTCATTAACAACTTATTAAGCTATTTATTTCTACCCTAGAATTCTGCAGTACAATACATCCTTTGTACAGTACAGGAACTCCTTGTTTAACTCTGTCTTAATGACTCCTGTGTGTTGTGTCACAATGCAGAGATTTCATTTTTGCTACACTAAGATTACATTTTTGTTTAAACAATTATATTGGCCTGCACTTTGCTTGATCTTGATTAGGTTCTATGTGACAGGTATAATTTTCTGTTATGTAATCTATTAAATTTTCTGTGTAGCTATATTACATTTTATGTGTAATTATATTAATTAGGAGAAATGTAGATTAAAACATTCTTGTATTATTTTTATTAACTAGTAATAAGAGAATTAGCTGTTTCAAGTGATCTTGAAGGAAAATATGAGCAAAATAATACGTCTAAAATCAGTTTTCAGTGACTAAGGTGGTGTTTAGAATTTTTTGGTTTTGCAGCTGTTATGTTTTTGAGGTTGTTTCTGTCACCTAGTGAGCTGGAGCAGGCACCCTTTCATGGAGTAAATAATACTATGGGTAAATCATACACTTTTCAGAGTCCATTAGAAAGGATTTTTATTCTTGCACCACATTGTCTGACCAAAAAGAACACTGGTCAGTTGAATCTCTGATATAGAGACCTTATTAAAGAAGACAGCAAAAGAAAAACTGTTAATAATATTGAGGTTTCGAAACTTCAGAGCAGGTAACTTATAAATTATTATTTTATAGTTACTTGACTTTCACACAACCACCATCTACTTCATCTTTTCCTAAACCCAAGAGATGCAGAAGCAGTGAGCAAATAGCATGTGATAATTGATTTTCATGTTCTCCCTACAGTCTCCCAAGTATTTTGTTCTTGTTTTCACTCTGCAAGAAGCACCAGTACAAATATGACTCCAGTAGTTGCAAAATGGCGTTACTACTTGTAAAATCTGGTAACAATGAACATCATATGAAAAGAAACACGTTAAGGCCTGTCTGTGTTCTAAGTTGAATGAAAACGAATTGGTGTGTCTAGAAGCCAGATAGCTACATTAGTACAAGACTGTATTTGAAGTAATAAGCCCTGCTTAGAGCTATGATGTAGCACCTAAGAAGTGATTTTAATATTGCTCTAAAGGGGATGGCACAAAAGCAAAAAAATAGAACACAGATTGGAATTCTCTGTATATTTAACAACCCTGGATCCCCACATTCATTGATCTGAATTGTGCTCTGTGCTTCTTAGAATCTACTAAGGATTGCTACCCAACTAACACGTAGAAGGGCACCTGAATATTTTAAAATCTTAGCCAGAGGGCTGACAGTCTCTGATGGAAAGGTCAGTTTTCAAATGAGAGATTATTTTTTTTCCTTGTTTTATATGCAATAGTCCATAACGAATGAATAAACTGTATCTCAGGATTCTAGCTCAACTGGAACATGAAAATTAATTATGCCAATCAGTCAGCAAGTAGCAACCTGTCACAACTGCCTGCACATATTAACTATGAAATGAGTCTAAAGAATAAATATTCAGCATGAAAACCTTCTGAGTGCACAAAACATAGTTACGTGTGCTTCCAGTAATATTCACAGCACAGCTGCATTGGCTGTACCAAACAGAGGTACAAGTCTAAAGCCAAAACAGGATTAATTAAGCAAGGGTTGTAGGATCACCAAAGGCTGATCTCAGAATCACAAATGAGATGAAACTGCCAGTTCCTCTTGCATGCTGGCCAAAGTAATTGTTCTGTAGCAGGCTGTGCTTGAAAAGACAGCTCTGAAAGCATGCTATTTGGGTAACTTCTTACAATCAAGCCACAGATTAATCTGCTTGTTAATGTTTGTCATCACGGAAATACACTTGAAAAATCCTAGATACATTATTGCTGCCCACTATGAGCATCTGCAACGATCAGCTCCTTGGAATGCATTTTGAAGTAGTAATGCATATTGAGCTAAGACTGGGCTGAAAACTAGGGGCTTGGAAAGGCTGCTCGTTTTATTCATTTATTATATATGGTGTGTAAACTATGTACATTTGATATCATTTCTGTATTAAAATTATTCTAAGTAACATTTCCCAGATAAGCCTTGAGTTGTCTATTTCTGTTAGTGAAGAACAGTTCAGCTACCACCTCTGTGTATGTACCATTGCTGGTGAGAGGAAATAAAGCAATCAACCAAGAATCACCAGAACTGCATTCCTAGCAACTGTACACTACAGATGCAAAGTGTGAAACTAAGGGACCCATAAATCCCTCTTGGAAAAGAGGTGGGGAGATAGAACCCAGAATCCTTGACAGAACTCTAGGCAGGCAGGCTAAGGCTAAAAGGGAACTGCTCAACAATTGCCCAAGAAAACACGGCTCAGCGTTTAAAATATTTGTTTAGGACAGATCTCAGTAACATCAGACATACCAAAACACCCAAGATGATTTTTTCTTGCTAAATCTTGCTAATTTTGCTATTTTTCTCTTCATAATCTGGTTTCTAGCCTCATAATTAAGACCACAATCTCTTTATTTGCTAAAATAATTTTCTGCTGATTCTGACCCACAGACCACTTTGGGATAGAGAAGCATGCAGGTGAAGGTAATAAATCTACAGTGCATTTCCCCAAAGTCAATAGACTGAAATCAAATGGTGTATACATGTCACACATATGTGTACCTCTAAAGGATTTAAAGGCCTCAGGCACTGTTTAATGTACTGCAGCATCTTGCCAAACCAAATTAAGATTCAGTGTGAGGACTGGCAGCACCTCTTCTTTTCTGGGAAAGAATTCCCACTAGAAGAACAGAACACCTGTTCTGTAAGGAATAAGCAATGATAAGGCCCCTAAATCTCCGTGGTAATTTGGGAAAATAAAAAGATAAATTATTACTATATAATTGAAGGATACCTTTTTGTCTCTACTTACAGCATTTTAATATTTCTGTTACCATAATATTTATGCATCACTATTTATATGGGCACTAAATTAAAAAGGAAAAAAGAACTAATGCATTTGGTTTAGAATTTTCTATCATTTCTCTTCCTTCCACCCCCTTCACTTCTATTGAATATTGCTATTTGTACCCAAACAAGAACTCTGATTAAAGTAAATCCTAATCCTGGAAAAGCCTTACAGTTTGTTACTCACTGCAGAAAACACAAATAGAATAGAGGCACCTGGAAATCGACCTGTGTTCACATGATCAGAATGCCAGCCGCGATTACAGCATCCCTGCCTGGCAACATAGGTTTTGTTAAAAAGATCATTTAACACTATAAGCATATAGTCTTTTCGTGTTCTCACCCACTGAAAGATACAAGAAGTATGACATCTTCCATTAGACTAGTGATCACTACTACCACCAAATGTGTTTAACGGGAAGAAAAGCTAAAGAAAATCTGGGTAATTCAAGCACAGTAGTGTGGAGGGCTGTGGAGTTTTTAGAGCAAAATATATTATGAGAGACATAGAATCCAGCTTTCACCCAACACAAAGAGCTGTCAAGGAGTTGGGAGGAAAAAGAAATATAAGAAAACAATGGCGGAAAAAAAAAATAAAATTGATTATAAATTAATTAGACATCAACCAGAATTTTTTATGTAAAAGATATTTGAGACATTAGAACAACAAATAAGTTGTAATTTTGAATTGTAACAAAGGTAACAAAGATGATTTATGTACTTACTTTTATAACTGAAATCAAGGGGCAAACAAGTTTGACTCAAACACCTGGTATTGGAAACACTGAAGACTCTTTAATGGAAGACAAGTGCTTAGGGTTTTGCTACATCAGTTTTTCAGAGTTAACATTGAAAGATGTCTCTAATCAGCAGAGTTAGTCTAACTGTCCAGGTGGAAGTCTGAAATTATGTCATCCACTAATATAGAACAATTAACAGATTTAAGCTAAAAATTACCAGGACTCAAGACAGAATAAAAGACAAACTCCTTACAAATCCAAGTCATGATCTTTCCACATATGCTGTGGAAAATATAAAGGGTAAAAGAATTTCCCACAGCCATCGCTAAAAGGATGTAAAAAAATTATGCTCTGATTTCATAACTTCTCCAGTAACAGAAGAACTAACAATTTATAGTTGAAATTTAACAGCTAAAGTTTGTAGTACGATTTTTAAGCAAAGATTTGCACTGCAGATAGTAGCTGCTGTCTGTTCAACTGCTTCTGCTTCAGCAACATTACTAGACAACAACCTTCTAGACTTTGGTCAGATGTGATAGAATTCCTGTCACAGTACTGTGCTCCAGAAATATTAAGCAAGAGCTTAATTTCAACATCCATTTGTAAATGCCTAATATAAGCAATAATTCCATGAAAAAAGGAATATTTGGAGTTCAGTTAAGACAGAATCTTGCACTTCTAAGCAGCATAAAATCAGCACTTGTAGATTTGAGCACAATTATCACCATGTGAAAGAGAAGGAAGATAAACCTCCATGGATATAGTTTAATATTTATAAAGGTATATTTTAAGGAATTAAATATGCAGGAGGCAAGCTTGCCCAAGAAATACTTTCCTGTGTGGAATCCATTGGGGAACCAAATGCAGAGTTCCATCTTCCACCAGAAAGTCTGCATCCTTATAGCACCTGAGACTGCTTTGAGCACACCTGCAGTCTAGTGAGACAACTCTAAAATAAATTTGTAGTCACAATATTACTAAGAAGTTGTTACTTGGATTTTTCAAGGAGGCAGGTGGGAGAAGAATCCAGTTATTCTGATTAACGAATATGAAATGAATTATTTATGGGCAAAATCAACTATCTTTCTGAATTTTGTACGTAGAGAAACTTGTTGGCTAGTGAGCTGAAAAGAAGTATTTGATGAAGAAAACTATAACTAATACTCATGTTCCCAGATACTAAAATTATGTACTGCTCAGGCAGTCATTTTGTGATGCCCTGGAAAGCAATATTAGGATCAATACTAGTGCATAGCCAGCATTTCTTTGTAGTGACTAATAGACACATGACAGAGACAGACAGTGATTATGATCAGATCAAAACATACAAATTGTTGCATAAATTTTGGAAGTGAAAAGTTTAGTTTTCACCTTTGGGGCAAAAGCATATTAGAAGTTAAATTATGAGCCGAAGTTTTCTAATGAAACTACTGCTTAGTTGGTCAAAACTTGGCAACGTTCCCTGCATGGAAAGCTGAGGATGATAAAGTGGTCACCAGTGCTAGGAAACAATCCAAACAGAACAAACTTTACAGTATATCTACGCACAAAGAATAAACCATCAGCATGTCTGCATGTCTGACGGAAGACCTAAAGCAATGCAATAAAGCACTGAATTGGTTGTCTTGTCACAGGCACTTAAAATAAGTCTTATTTCTAGGAAGAATACTTGCAAGATAAGTAACACCTGAGCTATGTTGCAAATATTATTTCATTTATGGAAAGGTGACCAAGGCTTAATCTCAGGAGATTTAAACATGACATCAAATCCTCAGTCCAGACCATAAAAAGCATATTTCAGAGGTGATAGCACAGATGCAGCTCTTTCAGAGATTAAATAAAAAAAAGACACTTCAACAAATGAGGTGTAATCCAAATCTAGAAGAACTTCGACAAACCCTAACCTCCTAGGCTGGCTGAAGAGGAAGGCACAGAAAGGGGGAATAATAAGTAGTAACAATGGTATAAGCAAGGGACTCTATTGAAGAATCTGAATTATGAGTCATAATGTAATGTCAGAGCCATTTTCCTCTGTAGGGAACACGTCTTCTACTAGAGGGATAAAAGAAAACACATCCCTGCACAAAAGGCCAACAGTAAAAAAATGTTAAAAAGAAACAACAAGTAAGGTACAGTACAGGTTAGAAAATTAAAAAGATAGCAGTTGCACCATGGCCTTCCCTTATATAGTTTTGAGTGCTACACAATATCCCAGTACCTCTGGAAAACAAACACACAACCCCACTTTTCTGTGACAAAATGCCCATCTCATTTCACAAGTGTGGCATCCCTTTGTATTATTACCCAAAATGCAGCACATGAAATAGCCTGAGAGAAGCCTGGCTTTATTGAAGTCAGTGGAAAATTTGTAATAGTCTTCAGCGCAGCCAGGATGGAAGTCAGAGAGCAGTTCCATCGATTTCAGCAAGACTACTAATTGTCTGAAGCTGTGCACAAGCATGAACCTTTGAAGGAACGGGGGTTTGAACAATTTGGTTGTGTGTATTTACCAGTTAAGAAGACAACAACGTTTTGAAGGAGGCTGCAACACTGATGGGCGTTTTGAACGAAATTAAGTACACTATTTCATTTTGTTGAACCTCAGGTATATGCAGTTTAATCGAAATGAGCATTCTGGATCAGCAGGTCTCAGTCTCCTACTTTGAAATAAATGAAATAACTAGAAGCAATAACAACATCCTACAGAGCCCAGGAGCCATGGGTGCTCTACCTCTGCATTAGGGAGCCTGGACAGGCAGGGAAACAGCTTTCAAGCCAAGGCTCTTACATTTTCCAGATCAGCAGTTTTCAGGTTCCTTATTTTTATGGAGTAGAAAGGAGGAGAAATCTACAGAATGAAAGAAGATTTCAGGGCATCTGGGCTGCTGGTTCCATGAAGCGGGATTTCTTCAGATGCTCAGGCTTTTTCCAGCTTACAAGGGAGAACCTAATTCCCTCAGCTGCAGAGTTTCTGAAGTCAAAGGCAGCAAGAGGAGGCCCCAAAGCCAAAACAATGCAAGACACCTTCCAAAGATGGAACACCTCTGCATTTGACTTTGCTTTTACACATGAAAGACAAACAAAACCAAAAAAATGTAAGAGATCAACTTCTACCTTATCTTACTTACAATTTTTTTTCTTGTGTTTATATGTGTATGAGAGAGTTTTTACATTCAGAATTAAAATCTGTTCTAACATTACTAAGATTTTTATTTGGAAATTTTGTATCAAGTTCACACGAATTTCACTTGTCAAATATATTAAAACTCAGGACTAAGAAGCAAGCAACCTACAAAGGTTAGGTGATGCAGTGTACACCAAATAAGTGCATTCCAAGTACAAAATGTGCCAGTATCCGAGTCACGGAAAATGCTTTTTTGACTACTCTAAATGATTGTTACTCTGAATGATCTACTTTTTTCAAATACATATTGTCATCACATTTTTTAAAGGTAATAGAGAAGTATGAGAAATACAGAGAAAAACAAACAAAACAAAACAAACAAACAAAAAAACCCCCTCATTCTTATGGTTTTTAACCCCCCCCACCTCAAACTGGGCATCTTGGGTATGATGCACACAGTTACTTTGCCAGCACACAATGAAAACAGAAAATAACTCTGGTACAATTCCTTCTTTTTAAGGTTGTATGTTAACTAGAAAAATCTGTTGTGCAACTGCCAGCCTATAACTTGTCTAATTAACTCTCAAATGGATATTAGATGAATTTCACTGATTGGCTTTTTTTCCTTCACTATAATTTCATCTTCGATTGATTTTTTTTAGTTTTATAACATTATCTACAGATATAAACTGTACATTTAAAGTCATTAGGCTTTCAGTTTTATGAGATAATACCAGCTGTACTGCAACTATTTAGCTTTAGCCTTTTATAATCTTATTTACTTAAACTATCTCTTTTTTATGCTATTTGTATTTTGCACAAACCTTGTCATCAATAAAATTAGGAAAACACAGTGCTAACATTTTCTTGAACATCCATAATGAAGTTTAACTCCACCTTAAAATTCAGCTACTTTTACTTTAAAAAGCAAACTTAAACCCTGTACAATTTAATTATTGTCGTTTCAAAACGGCTATATAAGTTAGCATATTTCAAAATAAATTCTGATTTTTTTAAACAGATTACTTAAGACATCTACTACTATTGCTTAGTCTGTTAACTTAATATTTAGGAATACTGCTATTTAAATGAAAATATAACATTTAGTCTATAAAGTGTAGACAGTTCAATTTTGTAATATTATGTAAAAACATCCTTGCGAAGTAGGTTGTAATCTGATTTAGCCTTTTAATTTTCTGCTGCCTAAAATACAGTAGTAAATGAAGCCAAGTTTACCGTATAGAAAAGTACCAAAGTCTTCCATTTCTAATTGTTGCTTGGGAAGTCAAGTCAATTTGTATTTTATCATGGAAATGTCAGTTTTCTAATATAACTTTTTTGTCGTTTTATACCACTGTTCAATTTGTTTTAAGGATGTTTTTCTATATGGAGAACATTTGAGGGACTGATTCTACCAAAGGACAGGAAAATTTGTGAGACAAGCATAGTTTAAGTTAATTTTGAAGAAGACTTATGATAAATGAATCTCATATTTGTAGTGATGAACACCTGAGACATTTTGGATCTTAAGATATATTCAACTACCCAGGGAACAGTAATTATGTTTATTATTTATATAATTGATCAAAACAACCAGAATTTCACATATCAGGAGGAAAAAAAAAAAACAAAACCAAACACACACATTGAAGGAGCTCTTTACGAATATGATGCATATTCATAACTAATTATTAATAATTCTGATAAATAACCTACTTTGGGGGGACTTTTTTCATATTTTCAGCTTCCTTACCACAAAATATGCACAGTATGTCTGATAAATTTTATATTGACATATTTTTTCATTCTCATTATAAGTCTCAGGTACAAACTAAAAAGTGCTCCACCATGAGCTTACCCACCACCCTGCCTGAAGCATCCTCCTCATTTTATTCTCAAACTTTTTCCCTTACAGTAACCCATGAATAAGGAGTAGCCAGGGCAAAACCTCCCATCTCTAACATGAGCTGAGTATAGGCAGAGCCAGGGGCAGGAAACCCTAAGGTTCACCACATTTCTGCAGCTAAATACCCATGCATGCTTTGGAAGAACTGTTAGCCAAGCTATCCAGCTCAAAACAAGCGTATGTTAAAGAAACATCAAAAAAGATGTTCAGGGTTTCTGTTGTCAGAACTTCAGAGTTCATCTTAAGTCTTTTCTTGATCAGACATAGCAAAGCATTCCAGGATGACTGAATACACAGGAATCCTAATCTTCCAGAATACTGAAAGTATAGGTAAAATTGCATGCTTGGCTTGTGTTCATGCTCTTTTTGAGGTATCAAGTTTTAACAAATTGTAGATACACACAGTGGCTAGGTGGACCCTTGCTCCATGAAGTGGGTGTGTGCTGCTGTCTGTGTTGGTCTACCAGTGCCTCAGGCATCCACACTGAGGACTTAACCAAAGGCTGTGGTCCCTTCTCACCTTTGAGTGCTACAGGACAATTTTGCCCTTGCACTTGGATTTTCTTACAGTGAAAAACAGGGTGTAAATAAACAAGACAGCAACATTAAACAGTTTAATTAAAACTCTATAAATCAGGATTTTATCCCATGTAAAGAGATAATGTGTTCACCAAATAACAAAGTGTGGACCTTCTACCTGGTAAAGTCAAGCATACAGGAAAAAGATAATCCACTTCAGAATGGAACCTTTTTCATGAACACGAGTGTCTTCTATATAGATATCTATCATACAGCTATATGAAACCACATATTTTTTTTCACACTAATAATATTGGGGGCAGAAGACAGGAAGCAAGCTCACCTGTTCTTCTCAAGGTCTAAAAAATCCAGATGGCAGAACAGAGACTGGGACATGTAAGACAAAGTATCGTGAAATAATTGAACTATTCCTATGCAACCTAGAATAGGGACTGAGATCTGTGAAATTGCAGTAACATGATGTATCACATTGCTGTGGCTACATTTTCCCTTCATCTAAAGTAGTTTGTTTCTACGACACCTTAAAATGGATGGTATAGATGTACCACAAGAAATTAACCTGAGAAAACAGTTAAGAAGCACAAGTGGTGCTCCTGGTTGTGGTAGGGGGACAAGTAGGGAATGTGTGCACTTATACATAAAGTATTTGCACATATATTAATGATAGGCATATATTTGTTTTTACATTTTTAAAAATAATACATATCATGTAAGAAAAGGTGCAACTTAAAGTGTTGCCTAACAGATACAAACCAAAAATATTCACAGATATCCCAAGACCTAAAATGTATTCAAGCAACATATCCAAGTATTTTAAGTGTTTGTGTTATCATCATTTTCTTTGAAGCTTCATCACCAAAGACAAGAAAGATTTAAAACTCTCAGATTTTTTCAGAAGTTAGAACATGTTATGTTGGCAGTAACTCAAAGTACTGTTCTCAGTGCTCATCATCTATTTCAGTGGCCAAAAAGACTTTTTGAGAGCTCAGAGTTCTGTGTGATAAGCACCAGCAGGCAACTTGGAGTACAGCACAAAATAAAGACAGGCTTTTTTATATTAAGAAACAGAGACCTTCATGAAGGGGCCTAATTACTTTCTATTCTGCAAAGAGTAACTAAATGATCTGGAAAATACAAAATCTTTGAAAATGTTTGTTGTACCATCCGTACTGTGCATTAGAACACAGGCTGAATTTAACAAAATGACTTACTAGTTTCATTATCATGCTCCATAGGAAACATTCTAAACATTCATTAGCAAAAAAAAAAGAAAAATGTTCATTTCATCATAATTTCTTCAAAGAAAGTGTTCATGAAAAAGGTACGTTTGGCAAAGAAAATCGGAGGCAGTTATTTTTCTGAATTTTTTTTAAATTGCCTGCCCCCCCCTTCTGTCTGTGTGAAACAGGGTTAGAAACCTATATTTGTAAAGGAGGTTTACAAGGCAGGTAGTCAGCCACTTACCTTTGAAATTCACTGATTGTTTATTTTACTTTCTCTCTGCTACCTTAAGGGATTCTCAGTATACAAACAGTTTTAAAATTATGACTCAGAATTAGTCAGAAAAAAGTTTGTGAAGGTAAAGAAATAATTATTTTCATTCATGATGTTGTCCTGAAATATTATTTTAAATAGGTGCATATAATTTCAGCACAGTATTTTTACCTTATCCTGGGATGTTTTGCATTAAGCAACATCTTATATCTCTATTATTCATTAAATAATTTCGATCCTTTGCTTGATTCTGAGCCACAGTTGGGCAACTTTATTTACAGGTAGTCTTGTTGAATAAATTTTTTTAGCCTTTTACTATCAATGAGCAAGCTATAGTTTCCATAATAAAACCAATTGCTCCATATATTTTTTACTATTATAGACACAAGAAGATTTTTGCAGATGGCAGTTTTGCTGGCTGACACATATCTCGTCATATTGTGATACAGCATATTGAAAGTTATAAATTTTGGTGACATCTTCATCTGACTGAAATCAAATGGAGTTTCCTTTTATTTCAGTAACACCACTAGGCTATTTCACTTTAAAAAAAAAAAGAAGATGAGGAGAGTATTTCAGCCTATATTAAGGATTACAGATAGCAAAACCACACAAATTTATGAATCCTGGCAAAATAGGTATTTCCAGGTGCTCTTTTTGATTCATTTTTAAAAATTATATTTCATGAATTGAGATACCTGCAGTGCTGCATAGACAAGTAGTAACTGCTGTGGCTTGGGTAACAATGCATGGCACAGTGTTTAACATTTCCTCATGGCACTCAACTGGTCTCTAGGATTGGGGTGAAGGGAAAGGTTTTGCATTTCCCTGATTTCTAATTTCTCTGAGCATGTGACCTGTTTATGCAATAGAGGACATATTCCTCTGCTTTCTCTGTCTTTCCGGTTACTTGGTGAAGTGGCAATGACAATATGTCTTGTCCTTCAGCTCTTGTGTAGGTGAGTTTTGACTGGAGACCTGAGACGGGACCTCAGCCTCAACAGCAGCTTTCTGCTCAGACTCACAACACATAGTTCGTGTAAAGGGAGCCTCCAGGAATCCTAATTCTCACAAAAACAATTTTCTCCTCAAAATCATACTTGTATGTTGTGTGGTTACCCGCTTTAGGATGTCACTGTTTTTACAGGATGAGGTTAAATAATCATTCTCTTATCACTGAAAAATATCATAGAAAATATGAAGGATTTTGCTTTAATTCAAACATCCCAGTAAAGGGATAACAGGCCTGGCGCTGGCTGAGGTAGACTGCAAACACTGGAAGCGGGCCAGATGATTGACAGGATAAATGTCAAAATCATTACTAACTATCTGAGCAGAAAGAGCCAAGTAAAAGAGGTAGGAACTAGCACTGTGTGTTGTCAGCAACAAAGTTATTAAAAACTAGTGTTTAGAGGATCTCTAATGAACATGGACCATATTAATCAGCATAAGCGGAGAAGATGATACCTTTGGTTCTTGGAGACTATCAAAACCCAAGTAGATAACAAGCTATGTTATTAAGCAACCTTCTTTAGGTAGCACGCAGATTTTAGAGCTGTGGTGGCAACAGGACCTTCCATTTGGGAGAAAAAAAGTTTAAAAAGTACCAATTTTCAAACACAAAAGACATTCTCTTTATGATAGTTTCAAGATTAACCAGCCACCCATTCGGAAGTTGATATGTTTAAATAGATATTCAAGTAAGGGAATAAATATTTACCTGTGCCACGGCATCAATAGTAAATTCTTTACAGCTGTAAGACCAAACTGAATTTTACTAGCATCATCATATACTCAGCTGATCAAGATAACTTTTGGAAAGAGTTACAACCACCATAAATACTGAAATGTTTGACTCTCAGGTCTAAACTGAACACTGATTACCTCTCAGGGAAAGGCCAGTTTTCAGAATTAAGATTATGTTTCCATTTATACAAAAAAGCCAAAAATGAATGAAGTAAATTAAGTTCAAGATTCTAGCTCAGCTAGAACACAAAAACTATACTTGGCTAATGATTAAAGCAAGCTGTCAGAAAAGTATTGGATTAGCCACCTTCGAAGTCCTGGGTAGCTTTATTAAAAACATAATGCAAAGTGTAATTTACAGAAGGGTGTCTGATCTTGTGCTTCTGTTTACATGTTTGTAAGCTATTTTATTCAGTACAGGAAGATAGACAATGGTTTCTGATACATGAACTCAGACTAAATAATAAAATAGTACCTTCTGACCTTGAATTTGTGAAAAATTTGGTAACATAATATTTTCGTGTACTTTTTGTTTATTTGTTTGGGGTTTTTTTTAGAATGAAGAGAGAAAGGTTGTCAGGGGAAGGTAGTTAGTGGTTTGGGTTTTTTTTTTTTAAAAAAAAAAACAAACAGGCCAAACTGATGCTATTGTAACAAAAAGAGTATGCAGTATATTGAAAATAGCATAATAATTAAAGTTGTTTATCTGTACCACAGATTATTAACTTTCTTTATTATCTGCCAGGAAGTGCCTAGCACTAACTGGAAGAAAGAAAGGAACTATTAATTTTAAAAAATGTAAAGTGAATTCAAACCAAAAACTCTTATAAATAGCTGTAAAGTTATAAAACTAAGTTCTTATCACACATCAGTTTCCGAAAACATGAGATATGAAGTATTTTTTTCCTACAGGAAAACAATATGAACTTTTTTAATAAACTTCAGTACACGTTCCAAAATTAAATTAATAAAACCCACAAACCATCCCATACAGTGTACAGACTGAATTTATTTTATACTTAAAATTAAAGTAAAAAAAAAAAAAAAAATCTGAAAGCAAATAATCTAATCTCTGTTTCAGAATCAGAGCAGTCCTAGAGCTGGACTAGCACTTGGGAGCCCTATCTGGCTCCTGGTCTGGGTCCTTGCTCCTGTGACTCAAAAGCAAGGCTAAACACTTAAAGAACACATATTATGCCTGTTTCACTCCTCTGGCATCAGGAAATTTTAGTAGCAGAACAGTGTTCACTCTTTTCTCTTTCCCATTGTGAGAAATTTCAAACTGAATATCTAAAAAAATATTGGAAGAATTAATGGCTGTTAAAGTCTGTTCATGTGTAATTTAAGGAGTTTTTTGCTTTTGGATATTGTTGTTGTTGTTTGGGTTTTACATTTATTTTTAATCTGGAAGTAAAACTTGTTCTGATCCTTGTAATGAGATTTCACTTGCTACAAGCTTTTTTAATATGTATGGGTAAGGGAGCAAATGGATGATGTGACGCCTTAATGAGAAGGTTTGCTGTCACAAAGATTAATACGGAAAATAGATTATACCACCAACTGTTGCTGGATTGGATCTGAAGTCTTGGCTGTGTGATTAAAATAATAATTAGTTATGATGGAGTGTATGACACAGCATAAATAGACTTTTGGACAGTTTCTAAATAATACACATTTTTAATTATATAATACATTAATTATTTTCAGATGAAGTACCAAAATATCAAAAGAGCTAAGCGGTACAGTCATTTATGAAATTACAATTTCGGTACAAAGAAATGCAAAAGCTAAATTATCATTGTAAAATAAACAACAGTTACAGCACTTTATGAAGAGAGTGCAACCACTTCATTCCATGGTTTTCTTGAAAAGACAAAAATTAATATTCTAACTTTAATACCTGGTATCAGTAACCCCATGGAAAAAGAGAAAGGAGGATAAATCATATTTTTTCTTCTGTGTCAGTGCAGAAATTGGCATTGTTACCTTTTGGAATAGATATTATATTTGTCTATGCAAAGAGAAAAGACTGACTTTAATGGGTTATTTCATTTATTTTAAGTGGACAAGGAGGCAGCAACAATGGGTGCAGAATGGACCTTCAGTAGAGCAAGTATAACACAGCTCTAGCAGTATGTTATGACAACAATTTGTATAAGCTTTGGTAACAATTTGCTGAAGCTTGGCTATTGGTAACAATAACAATTTGCTGAAGCTTGTGGTAGAACATAAAAGAGATTTAGGTTAAAAGAAAAAAGTAAAAATAGACACCTTTTTTTTGGATATTCCTTCAAATAGGACAAATTTTTTGTTTCCTTTTTCTTTTCTCAGCTGAATGCAAGTTTCCTACCAGCAAACAGTAATTACTCAAGAGCAGTATAAGCCAGGAAAAAATCATGGGATCAAACAATGACCTACCTGCAAGTATTGCACCAGAAGTCACATCAGTCACTTGTCCTGCAGCTTATGAGAAGAAATTCCTGCCTGTTGGAGGCATAGCCTCTTTTACCCTGTATTTTTCTTACTTTTTTTTTCCCTCTCTTACTATTCCCTGGCCAAAACATTCAATTTTAAAACTATAAACCTTTTGAAAAGCCCATAACAACCATTTTGTTATGTTTTTTTTCCCAATAGTACATTCTTATAATGAAGTTAGTTGAAAATAGGAATCTTGAAACAACATTCAGGTGGCTTTTTGTGTTTGTTTTTGGAGGGGAGGTGTATTTGTTTATTCCACAAAAAAAACACGAACAAACAAAAAGAAAACCCACACACATACAACAACAACAAAAAACAAAAACAACCACACAAAGAAACAAATCCAAGACATTTACTTTCATCATAATTAAAGGGAAACAGACTAAATGACCAACATTGGTTTTATATGCAAGATTAAAGGTCTACAAACAATAGTTATTAGCTAGTAGTAAATTATGACTCGGTAACAGTAAAATAATATTACTCTATCACATAATGAAGAATAGAGTGAGCTCTAAGTTACAGGGAAGATCACGTAGTATGCTGGCTAATGGCAGCCGCAAACCATTTCAATAATATATCTAAAAATAGTGAGACATGATTATATTATCAGAAGTTAACTACTTCACTAACAAAGAGGTGCTGAAAGACAAATTATTTCCAGTTGTAGAGACAATTAAATATGTATTTTTATGGAAACTGGAAAGGATTTCCTGTGGCATAGGCCAGTACTACATTATTTCACGCCTACTTAACAAACTTCTTAACAACTTAAAATTAATTATTTTACAAATAATAGTGTTCTATCATAACTTCTACCTTTAGAGTGTGAAGGGTACTTAAATGATTAAAAAGGCTTGTGACAGTAAATAGAAAAATAAAATTCAAGCAGCTTGCTTCCAAAAGGAAGTACAAGAAGCTTCACAATCATTTCAAAGGCTTTGTTATTTTGCATTAATTTTCTTTTTTTATTTTTTTTTTAAGCCAAAGACTTCTCCTGCTCTTAATACGCTGTGTTGAGATTAAGTACAAACGTGACTTCATGTTCTGTTATTAGTTAAAATTTTGCTTCTTTTTTATTTGATTAAAGGTTTTTCTTCATAATCTCCAAGTAGGCATCTGTTTTACGGTCTTCCATTTCTTCTTCCGTGACTAAAGTTTTGAGGCAGAGTGAAAAATTAAACATTGGAAATTCATCCCATTGAACATTTTGAAGATTGATGAAACTCTATCCACCTTGAATGACATATTAAATACATGGAACTGTGAATGTGGGAGCTATGAAGTGAAACAGCAAAGTTATTTTTGATTTATAAGCTCCAGAAGGCTTTACATCAAAATAGCAGGAACGGCTTTCATGTGGTCTAGAATGAATCCCGCTTCCTAGCAAACAGGAAAAAAACCCTAAGAATGAAAGTCCATTTAAAATATGTAATCTCCCTGCAGGTGAAAGCACCCCCCTATTGCTACTTACTCTAAATGAGACCCTCAGTTTTGTTCATAGAACCAGGCATTTCTTGGCTTCTGATGGATTTATTGCTCTCCAGGCTGAGTTCCCAGCAAACACTTCTCTTTCTCAAAAAGATGAGATCAGTGGCCTCAGACTTTTAAAGGTGTAGTTTTCCATAACTTTGAAATTTCAAGTTATACACTGGCAAATTACAGTAGATATAGCCTGTCATGAACTGAGCCATAATTATAACTTGTGTTTAGGCAGCTACTCAAAAAGTTGTCCTCGACTTAAGAAAAATTCACTCATTATTCACTCACCTATCCACCTGTAGCAGTTGCACATCCCCCTGAGATTCAGAGCATACACACCTAGGGTGGTACCAAGGTGCTGATAATCAGATCCTCCCCTACTCTGGGTCAACATGACTTCACCTCCACCCAGCTGGGGGGACACAATTGGTGGAACCCTAAGTCAGTTGACAGAGTTCTTAATAAAGCAGGTGCCCAGAGTAGCTGAGAAGCTTCTGGACTATGTTGTAATGCCCACAGCCAGATATGACCAGGCTATAAAACGCGGTCCCTGACAAAGGCTCCCTTTGAGTGGTCTTCTCGGAGCAGCGGGTCTGTGAACTGGAGCCCTTCCCTTGGACCGGGACACAGTCTAAAGAGAGTTCCCAGGATTGAGAGCACCTCACCTCCTCGTTTGGGTGAGTGGTTATTTACTGGGTATATCCTTGAATGAGTCCTTGCCTAACCCAGGCGAGTCATTATTTTCTTGTGGGTACTGTGGAGTGAGAGAACTCTGGCTTTTTTTCTTGAGAGTGTACGAGTGTGTGTTGTGGATCCTCATTATTCTTATGTTGTTGTACCCCAATAATCTCCTCAACTGATATCTGAACCTGTATTTTATGCTGTTGGAGTGCTAAAAAATTGTATAAACCCTGTTTCTAGCCAGTTTATTATTATTTTTGCTCTAGAACAAAGTCTGTATTGGAACTTGTTGTCTGCCTAAAATTGACTTTTGGACTGTTTATTCCACAAAAAACAAACAAACAAAAAGAAAACCCACACATATACAACAACAACGACAAAAACCAAAGACAACCACACAAAGAAACAAATCCATGACATTTGCTTTCATCATAATTAAAGGGAAAGAGACTAAATGACCAACATTGGTTTTATATGTAAGATTAAAGGTCTACGAACAATAGTTATTAGCTAGTAGTATATTAGTAGTGACACCATCTATATACAATTTCATAACGCTATATCTATTTAACTATATCTTTTCTCCATTTTAGCATAGAGCACGTGTATTAAACACAGCTGACACTGGAACACAAACATGGTAATATCCCATCAAGGGCTGAGAGACAATTATGTTAAAGAAACACCACACTGACTAATACAAAGACCTTCACAATACTGAACTGGGGAAAGACCCCTTTTTTCTCCCTTCCCCTGCTGCCTATTCCACCAAGGCCAGTCCAACCCTGAGACATTGCAAGTACCTTCCCAGGCCACCAACCCACACAACCCAGCTCCTGTGACTAACTGGATCCATGGGAGAACTATGTGGGCTGCCTGAGACTACGCCAGCAGATAAGGACTTATTCTATTAGGCAAAAAGGGAAGACATGCAAGCACAACAACAAAACACATACACACACACATAAATACATGGAACAAGGTATGTGCAGGTGCAAATAAACACATTCTTTTCCTACAGCTTTTCAGTACTTCTAGCTCTCCTTACGTGTCTTGAGAACAACTTTAAAATAATAAGTGCATGATTGTATCAATTCATCATCTATCCAGCAAGCTTTAGGTTGTTTTCTTGGAGTTTTGATTTTGATTTGGATTTTTTTCTGTTGCTGTTTATTTGGTTTTGTTTCTTTTGCAGGCATCTGAAGTTTGATAAGACTGTTTACACGGTTCTACCGGAAGGTGCTTTACTAGCTTATATAATTAAGTCGCTTGGGAGAAGTCCCAGAAACTTACTTAACTTAGCAACTGTCTTTCACACACTCAGTGTGAAAACTGATTTGAGAAAGACTTCAGGGAAAGCCTAAGGCTGTGTTACCTCTCCAGGGTGCAGAGAAGCCAAGACTGCTTAGAACATTTGAGCAGAGTCCTGGCCCTAAGAAAGGAGGTCATCATCACAAATAGAAAGCTACTAGTATCCAGCTTTCTGTGATAGCAAATCCCAGAGCAAATGTTATTCAAAGCAGGCAAGAGATGTCTCTATGCTGCTACTTCTATTTTTTTTCACTGAAAGGAAGAGTGCTGTTTTTTTTCTTGTCTGAGGAATTTTGACTATGTCTTTGATTATGGTCATAACTGAGAGAACTAAACTATAACCACGGCCATAACTATTTCACAGAAATCATGCTGAAAACTTAAAACAGCTCAGACACCACAGCCCCTAGGGCAGTATCATCTGCTCCAATGTGATGGGAGCATTTATTTCTTGGTTAAACTATTTCAATTAGGTACTGAAATGTCTGAAACCTACTAAAATAAAAGGTGAAGGGATTTTTCCTCTCTGTTTCCTATATGCAGGAAAATTACAACATTTGCTGCTGTTCTACTTGGAATATAGAAATGTGTAATATTTAAAGATGACCAAGAAAATCTAGTTTCATGGAAGACCTCACCTGATCTATTTTTTTTTTTTTCCCCACCTCCTACTCAGAGATGAAAGGCAAATCTCTGTATATACAAATAGCACAACAGGATAGTCAATATGTACCATCCTGGACCTTCTTATCTCAACTTTTTCTAGAGGACCCCAGGCTTTTACTGAGCAAAAACCTACTTTGTTAATATAGCCAAAATAGGGAAACATTCTAAACCAACCAACAAATAGGTACTTCCGGAATCAGGAATGTTTCAATAGGGTACGTGGTGTAAGTTCATTGTACTATTGCTGATTTCATTAAGATGCATGACAATGCTACGGTTTAAACAACAGAAGTAATATGCTTTCTGTCAAAATAGTGAAAAGGGTGGGGTTTGTGTCTCAGCTTTCACAGCTGTGTCCATATGAATGTGCAATGGAAGGTGTTTGGTGATATACAGCAGCAAACTCCCTTGCAGATGTGCCACTGCAGCTCAAATATACAGAGGAATAAAGTCTCGGAGATGGCAGGAGTGGGGTGCAGAGCCCCTCTGCTTTTAGAAGTTCCACCACTGCCAAAAGGCAGAACGCTGGTGGTGAGGCTGGCCCACAGCAAGGCAGCCTGGAGGCAAAAGCAGCTGCTGCTGTGCAGTAATCCTCAGTGCTTACTGCTGTCATGGTCACAGGCAGTATGGAAAATCCAGTTGCTTTGAGTAATTCAGCATTAGGGCAGACACATTTCTCTTTCTCTGCTAAATGGTTATGTCAGGGGTCTACTACTCTCTGAAAGGAGGTTTTGAGTGAGTCAGAAAACACAGACACCTATCTTTACAATTTTGCTAAGTCTATGCTCATACACTCCTTAGAAAAACTCTATACATATCAGAAGAACATGTTTTTGACAGGTTTATTGTTCATGCCATCTTGTTTATATGTCTGTATATATTAGCTGTCTGATACCAATATCCTCCTCCTTACAATTCGTTTTCTTAATGAAAATAAACCTGCAAGATCAGCAGGTTGTGGCATTTCTGAATGATCTTGAAAAACAGGATTAAATATTTCCCAGATTTTTGGAAGATAACCACTTATATACTGTTGGTGAGTGATTGGCAGACTCTGGAGTAAACAGACAACTAATGCAAGTTCCTGATAGTGATATTTCACAGACTTCTGACATTACATTGCTACAATAACAATTGTTAATTAAATCTGCTCAACTAGAACACACTTGAGGAGTCACTGGCTTAATTCACTGAGCATTTCATCTTTCTAAATTATTATAAGAATGAAAGGTAAAAAAAAATAACCATTGATGAAGCGTGCTACATTTTTCACAATATAACTTCTGTAGATTTCTTACAAAGGAGCAGTCTAAATCCACATGTCCACTATGGAAAAGAAAACATTCATATCAATGTCAGAGCTATTTTTTCATGCCAAATTTCATCCTACTAACTGCTCTTTTAATGACATAAATATATGCCGTCATTTATCAATACAGTCTCATTCTCCCTAAGAGCATCTTTTGTTTGAAGGCTTTTTTTTTTTTTTCCTTTTTCCTTGTTATGAAGTTATCACATTTCCCCATGGATTAGATGTTTTCTTATTTTTCCTACATATGAAAGATTTTGACAGTCAAGATGCTGAACTACCATTGCTCACATTAAATTCCACTGCTTGGAATCAACAAGTGCTGTAAAGCTCAAATACATCATTATAGTAACTGTGCATTGCACCATCATCACCAGAGCAGGAGAAAATGATAATTATTTCCACTGGCGCTAAGTGAAATCTTAAGGGAACTTTACCTTAATTTGATGTAGTCAACAGCACAACATTCCCAGTGACCAAAAAAAAAAAAAAAAAAANAAAAAAAAAAGTGCAGCTTTGTTTCACTGACGCCCGTATATCCAAAGCAGCCCTGGTAAGGCAACAGACACCTCCCAGCAGCTATCAGTTTGCAGTGGTCTGCCTCAAGAGCAGAACTGATCACAGCCCAAGGAAAGGAACACAGCTTTTTTTCCCCAAATTCCACTTTATACACTAAAGGTGAAATACAATAAAGGTGATCATCCAGTCCACACTTCCTCAGTTCAGCAGTGAGGATGCTGTGGGAGACAGTGTCAAACGCTTTACTGAAGTCAAGGTAGACCACATCCACCGCTCTGACATCATCTATCCACCTTGTTATGTCTTCATAAAAGGCTATGAGGTTGGTCAAGCACGACTTCCCCTTGGTGAAGCAACGTTGACTGCTCTTAATGACCCTCTTACCCTTGATATGCCTTGAGATGGCACCAAGGATAAGTTGTTCCATCACCTTCCCAGGGATGGAGGTGAGGCTAACCAGTCTATAGCTACCCGAGTCCTCCTTCTTGCCCTTTTTGAAGGCTGGAGTGACATTTGCTTTCCTCCAGTCCTCAGGCATCTCTCCCATTTCCCAAGACGTGGCAAAGATGATGGAGAGCGGTCCAGCAATGACTTCAGCCAGCTCCCTCAGCACCCTCGGGTGCATCCCATCCGGACCCATGGATTTATGGATGTCCAGATTGCTTAACTGCTCCCTAACCCAGTCCTCATCGACTAAGGCAAACTCCTCCACTGTCCTGCCTTCCTCTGGGGCCTCAGGGGTACGGGGCTCTTCAAGACAGCCTCTGGCAAAGAAGAGAGAGACAAAGAAGGCATTCAGTAACTCTGCCTTCTCCGCACCTTCTGTCACCAGGGCACCCACCCCATTCATTAGTGGGCCTACATTGCCTCTGGTGTTAGTTTTATCTGCCACGTATTTGAAAAAGCTCTTTCTGTTGTCCTTGACCCCTCTTGCCAGGTTTAACTCTAAGGAGGCCTTAGCTTTCCTAGTTGCCTCCCTACATCCTCTGACAACAGCCTTATACTCTTCCCAAGTGGTCAGCCCCTCCTTCCATGATCTGTAAACTCTCCTCTTCCACTTGAGCTTCCCCAGTAGCTCCCTGTTTAGTCACACAGGTGTCCTGGCTCCCTTCCTTGACTTCCTACGTGTTGGGATGCTCTGATAATAAACTAAAGAATATTATTAGTCTGGTTTCAAAGCATAAGAGAATGGTTCCATAGCTTATTAATAAGACATTGTAATGTTTGTATGATGGCTAAGAACAGCTCTTAAAAATCATATGCATTATAGCAGTGTCATCAGAATCAGAGCCTCATGCCACGTAGCACAGATAAAATCCAAGTCTTGGAAATATTCTCTTCTATGTCATTTGTAAACCATTTTAACTGCTTAAAGATATGTAGGAAAACACTATTGCTACCTCTTTGCCTACTTCTTCCTGACAGTTATGTATCGAACAATGTAGATGATGCATGTCTAATGAGTATTTCATTTACTCTGCTTGAGATCAGGCAGAGCACAATGAGTTTCACCGAGACTGATCAGTGTTCATACAGAACATCACCGGTAGAGCAAAAGAGTAAGCAATTATTTTTCTCTACAAAAATGCCACTATCTTTAACATATGAAGAGGAGGAAAAATATCCAGGATACTGTTATCATTTTGTGGCTATGTCTCTGCAATCACTGTTAAATCCTTGTTACAGATATGCTAATACAGAGATTTAATTCTGCAAATGCATTTGCTACTTGTCATGGGTTTTATCATACTTCATAAAACAAATTACTACAGAAACAGCCTAGTATGGACCAATTTCAAGTTTTCTGAGAACTATTGATTACCTTCTCTCATTAGCTGCAACAGAAAACTATTCAATAAAGTATAACAAAATAAAAAAAGGATATAATATTACTTTTAAAAATCAAGATATATATTGCACACCTGCAGAAATGACTGAAGAACAGAGTAAACCCTTTAAGTTACGCACAGATCATATTCCTATTCTGTCTAAAGATGTCTTATTCCCATAGCACACTAGTGAAGACTAGTGGCGGAGGAGTTCGCCTTGGTTGATGAGGATTGGATTAAGGACCAGTTAAGCAATATGGACATCCATAAATCCATGAGTCCTGATGGGATGCACCCGAGGGTGCTGAGGGAGCTGGCTGAAGTCATTGCTAGGCCACTCTCCATCTTTGCTAAATCGTGGGGAATGGGAGAGGTGCCTGAGGACTGGAGGAAAGCAAATGTCACTCCAGCCTTCAAAAAGGGCAAGAAGGAGGACCCGGGTAACTATAGACCGGTTAGCCTCACCTCCATCCCTGGGAAGGTGATGGAACAACTTATCCCTGGTGCCATCTCAAGGCATATCAAGGGTAAGAGGGTCATTAAGGGCAGTCAACGTTGCTTCACCAAGAGGAAGTCATGCTTGACCAACCTCATAGCCTTTTATGAAGACATAACCAGGTGCATAGATGATGGTAAGGCAGTAAGTGTGATCTATCTTGACTTCAGTAAAGCATTTGACACAGTCTCCCACAGCACCCTCACAGCTAAACTGAGCAAGTGTGGTCTGGACGATCGGGTAGTGAGGTGGACTGTGAACTGGCTGAAGGAAAGAAGCCAGAGAGTTGTGGTCAATGGGACAGTGTCTAGTTGAAGGCTGGTATCTAGTGGAGTCCCTCAAGGGTCAGTACTGGGACCAGTACTATTCAATATATCCATCAGTTACTTGGATGAGGGAACAGAGGGCACTGTCAACAAGTTTGCTGATGACACTAAACTGGGAGGAGTGGCTGACACGCCAGAAGGCTGTGCTGCCATCCAGAGAGACCTGGACAGGCTGGAGAGTTGGGCAGGTAAAAATTTAATGAAATGTAACAAGGCCAAGTGTAGAGTCTTACATTTGGGCAGGAACAACCCCAGGTTCCAGTATAGGNGTCCAGTTCTGGGCCCCTCAGTTCAAGAAGGACAAGGAACTGCTGGAGAGAGTCCAGGGCAGAGCCACAAAGACGATGAAGGGAGTGGAGCATCTCCCTTATGAGGAAAGGCTGAGGGAGCTGGGTCTCTTTAGCTTGGAGAAGAGGAGGTGGAGCAGTGACATCATTAATGTTTATAAATATATAAAGGATGAGTGTCAGAATGATAGAGCCAGGCTCTTCTCAGTGATAAGACAAAGGGCAATGGATACAAACTGGAACATAGGAGGTTCCACTTAAATTTGAGAATAAACCTCTTCACAGTGAGAGTTACAGAGCACTGAAAAAGGGTGCCCAGGGAGGTTGTGGAGTCTCCTTCTCTGGAGACATTCAAAACCCACCTGGACGCCTTCCTGCATAACCTCATCTAGGTGTTCGTGCTCCGGCAGGGGGATTGGACTAGATGATGTTTTGAGGTCCCTTCCAATCCCTAACATTCTGTGATTCTGTGAAGCAGTGTGTCCATATGTCCTAGGTTCGGTTGCGTGACAGTGATGCTCTGGAATACAGGCAAGTAGTTTGTTGGGGGGAATAGCATCTGCATGATGTTCTCCTAACATACTGAATTTAATCCCTTTTTGGACAGATCCTTAAGATCACTTCTTATTGCAAGAATAAAATTTGATTATGGGGAGCAGAAGGGGTGGAAGGGGGAAAAAAAGAGGATGACAAAAGTTTAAAAAGGACACAGTGCTACTCTGACTGAAGGTAAACATGGGATATTATTCACCAGGCATTCAGAATGACAAAAATAACACTAGCTCATCAGAAATCCCTAATAATAGAAGCCCATGATACTAACAGAGATGTCCATGGGTAGAAAACACAAGCCAAGAAGGTTAGTTACTGGTTATTAAACAATACAAACAAATACAAGAGATAACAAGAAAATATGCAAGTGGGTTACAGTCTTTATATACAGAATGAGAACAAAGGGGGAACAAAGAGAATCATTCCAACATTATCCCCTGCAGTTAAAGATGCAACAGCTGCCCAATGCCAATACTTCAACCCAAATGTGAGCCACCTCCCCTTCAGTAAAGGAAGAATGCTACTTTTTTATTTCCTACTTCTTACATTTTACATATCATTTTTGAAACTGCAGAATTTTGAAGAGCAATGAATGCATGTGTTGTGTGTCTAACACAAGGTGACTGATACCATACAGAGATGCAACAACTGGCATACTACTAGGAAACAGCTAGGAAGAAGTTTGTGGAGGACTGTCAACAGGGAGCGTAGCATGGCTGTAATGCAGGAATGAGTGGTTAGGGAGTAAGAAGGCATCAAGCAACTGAAAGAAGATTACAGGCTGTTGAAATTGTAGATAGGGCCCAACGTCTGGTGCTGCACTTAAAAAAACCCAACCAACCAACCAAACATACACCACAACTAAGACTAACTTGGCTTGAGTTTATTCTCCTCTAAATTGTTTTCTTCACTTCTTTATCTAGGACCTGAATGCAAAACAGAGGACAGTTCCAGGGAAGGAAAAATTTCCTTGCTGCTAAGGTAAAGTCAACGATACAGAATTTAAGTTCTGGGTTCTATTATACCAATTATAATATTACACCAATTAAATGCTTAAAAAATAAAATGTATGAATATACTCATGAATCTATAGAAAGTCTGAAGCCTACACATTTTGACTCTTTTCTAATGAAGTATATGTCCTGTTATACTGGACTGCATTTTAACTGATGAGTCATTTAATTTTCACAGGCTCTTCACACACACTTGCTTGACACTGTTGTTGTTTGACACTTGTTGCTTGCAAGCATTCTCATCTCTACTACGAAAATTGGAAAAGACCCACCAAATACACCATCAAACAACCCCATGTATCAGCTAAACCATTATTACCCTGGCTAAATTATCATCAACATCTAATTTTTCAAGCCATGAAACAGGATTAAGATTGATGAAGCCTTGCAAATTATGTCTACAGACCATTAGGTTTCCCTTCTCCATTTAAAGAATTTTTACCAAAATATACTCTATTTACATATAGACAGGTCTAAACCTATGCTTACATTAATTTTTTTTTTTTTTTTTTTTTTTTTTTTTTTTTTTTTTTTTTTTTTTTTTTTNCTGAAAATAAACACTGGGTCAAAATAATTAAAAGTCATGAAACTTCTGGACCAAGCTTAATTTGTTAAACGGTGCCATTTCAAATCATTTTCCCATCTTCCCGCTATAAGCAATTTTAGTGTTTGGTGAGGAGTAACTACTGCCATCTTAATTCAGGATTGGCTTTAAAAAAGACTTTAGTTGTTTAGTTCTTTCCTACAGGTATGAAGTACATCAAAACAAATCACAGTATCTGGATATGAAGAACTTCTGTTGAAGGAAAAAAGCTTACTTCACCATCTGTATTCTTCAGCCATCTATTTTTCATTGCCTTTTCTTGTCAAAACTGATAATAAAAAATGAAATTAATAAGATAGCTGTGGACATTGCTGTTATTTAAAAATAACCAAACTAACTCCTATAATGTAAAAGAACAACTAATAAAGTGTCTCTTAAAGCAGATAAATATAAGCCAAAGTCTAGCCCTAGGAGCAGCATACTGGTAACATAATAATACATTGTTCCCATCAGGCTTCGTTACAGTACCTGGATTTATTTAATTCTATCCATGCCTAGCACAGCTCTCAGGAAGAAATATTAAGGTATATCGTCTAGCTTGTCACAAAAAGAAATAAAAGTCATTAATTTAAATCTAAAAGAAAACTGAAAAAAAAAATCTAAATCACTTTATCTACTATTTCAATGTGTTCACTCTGTTACTGCTGAAGTTTCTGTGACATCCATGTAATGACAATGCATAGCAACATCAAAATCTTGGGAATGACTCATTTTTTTAATACAAAATGTAGTGCAACAAATTTAAATTAGAATATAATTCTCATAGATAAAATGACAGGCATTAATTTCAAGTATCATGTTGAAGAATACAATGAAAATGTGGTTATATTCCTCCCCCACCTGGGAGGAATACAAGGAGGTTGTTAGAGTACGCAGGGATGTGGTGAGGGAGGCCAAGCTCCACTTGGAAGCAAATCTAGCCAGAGGAGTCAAAGACAACAAAAAGGACTTCTTCAAGTATATCAGCAACAAAAGGAAGGTTAGAGAAAATGTAGGTTGGCTGCTGAATGAGGAGAGTGGCCTGGTGACAGATGATACAGAGATGATACAGAGAAGGCAGTTACTGAATGCCTTATTCGCTTCCAGGGCTGTGATCAACGGTGCAGAGCCTGATTGTAGGCCTGTAGTTAGTGGGGTTCCCCAGGGTCAGTACTAGGTCCAACCCTGTTCAACCTGTTCATTAATGACCTGGATGAAGAGACTGAGTGCACCCTCAGCAAGTTTGCTGATGATACCAAACTGTGAGGAAGGGCTGATGCACCAGCAGGCTGTGCTGCATTCAGTGAGAGCTGGACGGGCTGGAGGACTAGGTGGAAAAGAACCTGATGAAATTCAACAAGGCCAAGTGTAGGGTCCTGCTCCTGGGGAGGAATAACGCCAGGCACCAGCACAGGTTAGGGGTGGACCTGCTGGAAAGCAACACTGCAGAGAAGGACTTGGGAGTTCTGGTTGACAACAGGTTGACCATGTGCCCTTGTGGCCAAGAAGACCAACAGTAACCTGGGATGCATCAAGAAAAGTGTGACTAGCAGGTCAAGGGACATTATCCTCCCGTCTACCCTGCCCTGGTGAGGCCACATCTGAAGTACTGTGTCCAGTTCTGGGCTCCCCAGTTTAAGAAGGACAAGGAATTACTGGAGAGAGTCCAGCAGTGGGCTCCAAAGATGATTAGGGGTCTGGAGCATCTTTCTTATGAGGAGAGACTGAGAGATTTGGGTCCATTCAGCCTGGAGAAAAGAAGGCTGAGAGGAGATCTCTTCGATGTTTATAAATACCTCAAGGGTGGATGTCAAGAGGATGGGACCAGACTCCTGCCAGTGAAGCCCAACAACTGGATGAGGGCAATGGACACAGACTGAAGCACAGGAGGTTCCATCTGAATATGAGGAAAAGCTTCACCTTGAGAGTGACAAAGCACTGGAACAGGCTGCCGAGAGAGGTTGTGGAGTTTTCTTCTCTAGAGACATTCCTGTGCAACCTACTCTAGGTGCACCTGCTTTAGCAGGTGGGTTGGACTAGGTGATCTCCAGAGGTCCCTTCCAGCCCCAACCATTCTGTGATTGTGATATTCTTTCCTCTCTTCTCATAAAATACTTCAGCTCAGCCCATTAGATGGTTCTCCAATGAAATTGAATCAGAATGGCATTTTAAGCCATGAATACACTTTGCCCTTTTACTCTAGTTTTTATTTTTTAAAAAATAGAAGATTTTTTCCCTTCTAGATAGAAAAAAAAAGGAGACATTTTACAAAAGCAGTATTGCAAACTATTGTTTCCAACAAAACTAGATTTACGAGTAATTTTGTCTGTCGTGTATTATTATCCTGTAGCTATGATACTTTTTGGAAATGAGACTATATCTGAAGACATTAACACTCACTCCATTTTGAACATAACACTCATTTAATTTTGTTGATTGCAACTGCTTTCCCTCTCAAACCTGCTTACGAAAAAAAAAAGGTTAACTCTAAAAGGAGGATTTCATTGACCATATCACATACTGAAGCCTGATCTTGTCAGCTTATGTTCCAGCTAAGAATTTGAGAAAAACAAACAATTTTAGTAGCAACATTTTGTTGCAAAACAAAACAAGCAGTGAGAACTATTTCTAATTTATATGTGTAAGGAATTCACAATCTAAATACATTGATCACTGATGTATTTGGTTGTCGTTTAGTGTAGTCAAAGGAAAATGAAGTAAACGTTGATTTCTTAAAGTTTATTTATATCCCACTTTTCAGAAAAAAAAAAAAAGTATACGATCGCTTAAATAAGAAGTTTCCACAAATACATGATAATCCTCTTAAATAGCCAGCAGCTTAGTGCTGCAAAATATTCACTTAGGAGTGATTCAGCTGATTAAGTGATGGGTGAGCAAGACTGAAAGAGTCTAAACCTCACTTTCACAGAAAAACTACTGCCACTGACTGTGGCAGTTGCACATCCCTCTGAGATTCGGAGTCTTCAACAGGGCAGATAATGGCTCCTTAGCACCTTTTGTGCCTCACAGTGCCTGTGCCTACATACACACCTTGGGTGGTACTGACAGTCACATCCTCCCCAGCTGGGGCAGGGTCACTTCACCTCCCCCCTAGCTGGGGGGACACAAGGGGTGGCACCCTCAGTCAGTTGACAGGGTCCTTAACAAAGGAGGTGCCCAGAAAAACAGAGAAGTTTCCGGACTGTGTTGTAATGCCCACAGCCAGCTCTGACCAGGCTATAAAATAGGGTCCCCACTGAAGAAGCCCTTTGAGTAATCTTCTCAGAGCAGCAAGTCTGTGAACTGGAGACCTCCCCTTAGAACGGGATGCCATCTAAGGAGACTTCCCAGGATTGAGAGTGCCTCACTTGTTCCCGTAGTGAGTGTTTTGGTTTTTTTTTTCTATTGGATATATCCTTGAATGAGTCCTTGCCTAACCTGGGCAAGTGATTATTTCTTCTGAGTAAGAGGCCTCTGGTGGTGTTTCTTGTGAGTGTATGCATGCACATTGTGGATCCTCGTTATTCTTATGTTGTCGTACCCCAATAATCTCAACTGACATCTGAACCTGTATTTTATGTTGTTGGAGTGCTAAATATTTGTATAAATCCTGTTCCTAGTTGTTTTATTGACTACACTTTTTGGGCTAAAATAAAGTCTGTTTTGGAACTTCTTGTCTGCCTGACTTTGGGGTGCCTCCTCAGCACTGACCTCAGGCAGAATGGATTGCCTTCCCACTTTAACTTCTCTCTTACAGCTGCTCACAGAAGTCAGCATGACAAGCCTAATCTAGGTACCTGAATTCTAGATGCAGAAGCCTAGGTAAAAGGAATCAAATAATTGATTAAAATAGATAAATAAAATCTAAAGAACTTTTAAGACAAAACCACCTAAACTAGGTGTCTCATCTTTTATGAAGTGCCTCTGGATTCTCTATATAAATCCTCCAGATCCTCTATAAAACTCCATTCTCCAGCTAAGGTAGACTTAATGTCTTAAGTCATCTGAAACCATTTACTCACAGGGTCTTCAGAAATTGAAGGTTTCTGGAGTAACCTAATTTGAATTTGATGATCTTAAAGGTCTTTTCTAACCTAAGTAATTCTATACTAAATAATTGCCTGTGTTTGTACCTCTGTGCAACTGCAACCCACTTACCCTTTTTGAATCTTGTTCTTTCTACTTGAAGTCAAGGACCTTTATCTACACTTTGTGTTATATTGTCACTCAGTGTTGAAACCTAGCAGCAATACAGTAACTGCAATGTTTTATTCTTGAACCACAGCTGCAAGTGAAGCCACAGAAGCACTGAGCAATTTGCCATAAGACGACATCCTGGAGGAGCAGCTCCAGTATCCTCCTGGTATTGACAACCTATTTGACATACGAGGCCTCAGAAATCTCTTGTTTTCTGAATACAGTCCTTTTTAGTATTTGAACATATTATTCAAAATTTTTTAATTTTTTTTTTTTAATTCCCTTTGCCTTGAGCTCTGCGAATAGTAGAATAGTAGCTTCTACTCTTTTGTACTCCACTTAGTTTTAAGAAGTTTTCTGTTGCTGAATACTCTCAAGTTACAGCACTCTTATTTTTCCTCTGGGAAATATAACATTTGGGTTTATTATCTGATTGAAACGAGGAATGAGAACATCTAGATTTCAGCTTGGGTAAAACTAAACCCTGGATCTGATCTCTACCAAATATTTCCAGTATTTCTCTTATCCTTATCAATCCCTCTCCTCTCACACAGAGCTGAAAAACATTTTGGTCTGTAGAGAATAAGCTTTACTGGGACCTGAAATTCCCTCTTTGCAAAAACTATTCCAACTTGCCCATCTGTTTTCATTTATCTGAGAATGCATTCAGGTACTTCTTTTGTTCAACACAGATTTCTTGAGTGTTTTTCCTTCACTTAGGCAGTAAAATGCTATAATTAGGAATACATGCTTGAGATTAACTCCTTCACTGCCAAGTCAAAATATGCAGCGGTTATGACAAGGCAGGATGAACATGCACTGGCAGAAAGACCAACAAATCACTTATTATTAATGTGTATTCCAGCTTGCTTTTTCCAGTTCAAATTAAGTTATAGGAACTTGGAGAATTTAAGTAACTTCCTTTCTTTTCTCCTGAAGTGCCAAATTTTGTTTACACATAGACTTCATGAGAAAAAGAAATTATTCTACCCCATTTCTTGTTAAAAGTGGGATCAAATGTCTTTTCAGTTACATTCATTCACATGTGTGATTGTGGTCTCAAGGCAAAGACAGATGACAGACTTATGGATCACCAAAGGGGTTTAATGGAGATTTTAAATTCAGAGCTTTCATTTTACTAACTATAGCCTGAAGCAATAATAAATCATTTTCAAACAGCACTCTGAATAAAAGATAAGTACAAATATCACCAGGATCAATAGCCTGGGGTTTTATCATTGTGCTATAATTACTAACAGAATTTAGCTTTAACATTATCTAAAAATGACTTTAATTACTTAAAGGCACCAGAACAATGGAGCAGAAAATATAAGAAAAAAAAAGGCTATATTTCCCCACCAATAAAGAAAAAAAAAAAAATAAATAAAAAAAAAAAAAAAAAAAAAAAAAAAAAAAAAAAAAAAAAAAAAAAAAAATAAATTACCAAAAAAAAAAAAAAAAAAAAAAAAAAAAAAGCAAATCTTCGGCTGAAATGATGTGCTAATCATATGAGACATTATAAAGTCTACCTGAACCAGTATGATCAATCAAGATGCAAACATAAAAAGCCTAGGAAAATGTGTTCCCTAGATACTAAATATTTACTAGAAAACATTTTGTTTATGTTCCTCATTTCTTTGTTTACCTTTCTATCTGATGCTGAAACTTTAGGAATTCCACAATAACCTTTTTTTTTTTTTTTGCTAATGAAATTCTAGAGACAAAACCCTTTTATTATTCTATTAGTAACTCTATCTTGTGCTGCACCACTGCACTTCAATCCTGACCTATAAAAGTAGTCTTTTCTAGAGATAAGAATAATTGGGTCTGCATCCTCAGTGAAGCAAAACCTGCTGGTTGTCCCAGATGCTCTGAATTTTTTATTTATGTTATTAACTAAGCAGAGCTCAACTGAACCTACAGTTGTTTCAAATTTGTTCTTTTGCAGAATTTAAAGGAAAATGCTTTTATTTGCTCTATTTAATATACTCAGAAAGTAAACAGTGGAACTGGTCAAAGCGCACTGTTAACTTGCATTTTCCATAATAATGTAACTCATCATCGTTAGTGATTCAAAGCGAGTTTAACTTCATTGTATTTAATTGTTATTCATTGTTTAGAATGATCTGCACAGTGAATTATATAATTCTTAACCCTACTTGAGCAAATACTTGTTTTGTTACAATGCTAACTTCAGAAACCAGATTTATATTAAACAAAATCTTCAATGCAACAAGCTAACAAAGAAAACCGTGTAGTTCTCATGTAAACACAACTCAGCTATAAGAACAATTTATTGAAGGTTAATTTATGCTGATCAGCTGTACTGCACTTCCTCTGTAGGAAATCAGTGATGACTGTTAACTTGAGCAAGGCTAATATTCAACATAAAGGTAAAATAATCTTACCTAATCTGCTTTTCCTTAGACTACCTTTAAATACAGACATTAGAAGTAAATCCACTGATCTATCTCTAGCCATCAATGAAAGACCACAACTTCAATCTAAGAAAACGTGCTCTGAAAGACTTTGCCCCAAACAAAATTCAATTCAAAATTACAGTAACAGAAATCAGTGAGAATAAAATAACACACTGATGGAGCAAAGTTAAGATGAAATGAAATTAAGAAAGAAGATTGTGGGGGTTAAAGTACTACAATTATAGTACAGCTTAAGAAAGTGAAATTCACTTCTACATGTTGTAGAATACAGGAGCAACTGCATTTCCCCCCCGTTCCCCCATCCTGGTGTTACACAAGAAGGAGCCATCTCCCAAATGGTTTATTAAAACTTAGAGAACTAAGTCTTCCACAGGTGGGAAAACATACTGCTTTACTTCCCAGACTATAATGCTGCAGCATCAGTATGGCTAGTTCCTCACTATGTTACTCTGTTCCAGACATGTTTGCTTTTGCTATTTGTGATTTAAATAGTTATGAGAAGGCAAAATAAAATTACTTAATTTGAATCGGTGGAGGGGTGGGAGTTGTGGTATGACTTACTCTATACTGTTTATTATTTTCTCTCACAATCACTTTCAAAAAGCAAATAAGTTGCCTGTAAATTCTTCAATATCTAATGATTTATAGCCAATGGATTTTCTCCATGCTTTTCTCATTATCTTCCTAGATTTCTTTCTGCAGCTGGAAGTCAGACTGATCTCTTAAAATAATGAGAAGTTCTTTAGTTTTTGATTTGCTGTGATTATGTGTTAATGTTAAAAGCTGAACTGGATCCTCAAACCCAGTAGATTTTTTTTTTTTTTGACAAGTTTAGAACAGATTAAAAACTCCAGTGACCTAGAGCTGGTAGGAAAGGAGGCTTTAAGATATAGTGGGTGATATGTATGAAGCTGCAAAGGTGTAGGAAATGACAGCATGGTTGCTTCATTCACAAAGGCTACAAAGAGAGGGGGTAACACTTCGGGGGACAGAGGCGGGAGTTTGTAGGTATAGTAGCCCCTATGTAGGATGCTGATACAGTGCACAAGTCAGTCTTCAGAAGAGAGCCAAAGTTCCCTTAGCACCTGAGTACTTCCATATTTATAATCTCAGAGTCACATAAATTCAGCTATTTGTTTTTAATACTTCGAAGTACAAAGATTTCCTCTAATCTCTAAATATCTTGCAACACTGAATGTAAGTTTGCTGTTTCCAAATATCAAGTGTTTTGAAAAGACGATAATAAAAATCCAGAATGCTTCACCTTTTTCACATTCTTTCAAAACTAGTGTTGATAAACAATTAGATATTGTTTGACAGAAATTAAAAGCAATTCCATTGGCCAAATGAAGCACAAGATTAAATATTTTTTCATCTTTAAAATTAAAAAAATATATTTTTCCAGGTTTTTTTAAAATATTTCTAAACAATGCCATTCCTACAGAACACAAAAATTAGCGCTATCACCAGTTACTTAGACAATAAAATGAACAACTGATACCAACAAACTCAATTAACTTCCAACAACATTTGAAAAAGAAGAAAAGAATATACATTGTTCTACAATTAAAGTCTCTTATAGGAGAACTATTTTTTTTTTAACACTTAGTATCTAATTTCTTCCAAAAACATTAATTTAATTGACAGGATTTTAAAGTTCATACTGAATGCTTCACACATCCCAAATAGCAGTTTCAGTTATCGCTCATGTATATCTATCTGCTTCATTTGAATGGAAAGAAATAATCCATTATGTATAGTAGAAAAGGTAGACAGCTCATAAAAAAACATAAAGAGTTCTACACTGTACTGGATCCCAAGAGAGCCTACAGGTTTGAATTTTTCATTTTATTTCACTTAGTTACTGAAAAAGATAAGCTAATACTTTCCAGAGATGTCAATCTATTCACATAGGTCCCTCATGAAAAATACTCATTTATTTTATAACTCATGTCTGAAGAGATGATTGCCGAGGTTGAAAGCTACTGGTATATCACTGAAGTCTGCTAAATGATCTGTATCAGAAGACTAAGTTGCCACATGCTATGTTTTATGAAGATCTTTCTATATTTAGTTTTGAAAAGTTCTATTTTTTTGATCCTTTCTTAGCAGTAACATGTCAGCTTGTGTACTTTGTGTGAGCCATCCATCCCTCATCCCGCCACTAATGCTTTCAACATAACTCTTAGGAGGATGCAAGGAGCATCCCGAGGGAGGAAAACCTTTGTTATTACCTGAATTTTCAGTTATCCTTGCACAGTAAGTATTGATAGAAAATCTGTGTAGCAACAGAGTCCAGTTTGAGACTGCTAAATCACTGAAGATACACAAAACTTCCGGATTACTGTGTTTGTAGCTTACCCAGAAATGACAAACACTAGTTGTTGCTGTCAGAGACTGAAAAGGATAATGGCTCAAATATTGTGGCAAAGCCAGTTCATCCAGCCACAGGAGATGGGACATTCAGTATAAGGTGAATTGCGATTTACATATCAGAGACAAGCTAATGAACCACAGACAAAGGGTCTACTGGCAGATACAGGAGGTGGGGGCCATGTTGGAGGGTAGGTGGTTCTGTCTTCTGATAGGCCAAGCATGGCAGTAAGGGAAAAGCTGAGACCCTTCAAGATGACCCAAGACTTGTCTTTCACAATCACCCTCCCAGACTTCTCTCTCTTTTGCAATAACACCTCCACAAAAGACCAAAAATTATGCAAATGGACAACCCAGAGGGCTATAAAGGCCCACCTTGTGCAAGCAGTGGTGGCACCCACCCACCATCTTGAGGGCCACTCCACCCACCATTCTCACCACACAAACTGAACAAGACACCGCAGGATGCTGCACATCGCTGGATCCAAGATTACAGACCCCATCATACATAAAGCAGAGCTATGATGGTCATGAAATCTTTCTCTTTTCTTTCTTTCCTATACTTCTATTCTTTTGCTTTCCTTTTAATAAGTAATATAGTAACATAAGATTTACCAGCCCCACATAAGCTGCAAACTTTTTATGTTTACCAGTTGACGCCTACAATAACATAAATCCTTCTGCCACCAGATCATTTGCTAATTGGGCCAAGCTTCAAAATAAAAGCCTTTTGTTTGCAGATCTCAAGTGTTGTGTATACTGTTTTCCAACCAAGGGGACCCACAAACCTGAGCCACCTCTCCCCCGACTCATATCTCTGGGTGGGATGTGACAGTTGCAGAAACCAGGCATCTGGCTGCAGCATAACCGTCCACATTTTAGTTTAAAGAGAATGCGAACTCTTTGCCAGATATATTTTTATTTTAAATATTCCTTAGTATTTGCCTTCTTTATGGAAGGTCTGCCACAAATGCAGAGGCCAAGTTCCTAGTTTAGGAAAGAGACCATGTGTAAAAACAACTCTTACTTGTGCAAGAAAGAAAAACAACATGCACAAGGTACCCATGGGTCACAATCTTAATACAAACCCTGTTCTGCTGCGGTCTGTCTTAATTGTGCAACAAGATCATCTGTGAAATCTAAAGTCTGTTTGTACCTTGATTTTTCAAGAAATTATGTTAAAAGTAATTCACTACAAAAACCATATTAAAGAAAAGCTTTTCTTTTTAATGAAGATCATTTTACTTCCGAACGTCATTTTCCAGTGTGTGTGAAA
>VWYH01006948.1:120059-150285 GCA_013399365.1 Pampusana beccarii
ACAATAACATAAATCCTTCTGCCACCAGATCATTTGCTAATTGGGCCAAGCTTCAAAATAAAAGCCTTTTGTTTGCAGATCTCAAGTGTTGTGTATACTGTTTTCCAACCAAGGGGACCCACAAACCTGAGCCACCTCTCCCCCGACTCATATCTCTGGGTGGGATGTGACAGTTGCAGAAACCAGGCATCTGGCTGCAGCATAACCGTCCACATTTTAGTTTAAAGAGAATGCGAACTCTTTGCCAGATATATTTTTATTTTAAATATTCCTTAGTATTTGCCTTCTTTATGGAAGGTCTGCCACAAATGCAGAGGCCAAGTTCCTAGTTTAGGAAAGAGACCATGTGTAAAAACAACTCTTACTTGTGCAAGAAAGAAAAACAACATGCACAAGGTACCCATGGGTCACAATCTTAATACAAACCTTGTTCTGCTGTGGTCTGTCTTAATCGTGCAACAAGATCATCTGTGAAATCTAAAGTCTGTTTTGTACCTTGATTTTTCAAGAAATTATGTTAAAAGTAATTCACTACAAACATAATAGAAATCAAATCATGCATTTGCAAACATACTTGTAGTAATTTAGAGTCATATATTACCTATTATATGAAACATCTACAGAACATACTAGAGAGCTGAGTTGATGTGCAAGAATGTTCTTCAGTTCTGTATTGTTCTTCAGGATTGTAGCATTAAGTTTTATTGTTAACAATCTTTCAACCTTCTTGTTAGGAACTTTATTTTCAGTATTTTTGTTTGTTTTAAAGGAAGTATCACAATACAGTGATATGGAAAACAAAATAAGAATACCAATAGAATTGCCAATAAACAGGAGTATCAGTATACCAGTACCAATACTGGTGAAGGTATAGTAGTATAGTGCTACTCTGGAAATGCATCCAGTAAAACAAGACATATTTTTAATTAATTTGCCATTTAAAGACTGCAGGAAATTTGACTAGGTAAGACAGGGAAATAAAGACTGAGCTTAGACCAACAGAGAAATAATTTAAGAATGAAATGTTCATCCCCCTTCTCTGGCTTTGAAACTAAAATAATTTCATGGGTACAAGAATTGCTGAAGAGTTCTTTCCAGGAATACCTCTGAGCAAGTTCACTTGAAAATGGGTTGAGTACTTCTATTATATTACCCACTTATATTCACTAAAGGTACGTTAATGTTATCCATATTGTACTTTCCTTTGTCTTCCCATGAGTTCCAAACACTTGAAGGATAACCTATGATAGGAAAAATACCGCTAAATTCTGCATTTTGCTTCTTAAAAATACTATTTCTGTACAGATTATCAGTAAACATATGGATATAGTACATCTTCCACAAAAAAACAAACCAAAACAAAAAACCCCAAAACATCAAAAACAACAAACCCCGAAACAAAACAGAACAAAATGACCCCAAACAAACCAACCAACCAAAAAACCCTACTAAAAACAGGATCCAGAAGGAAAAAAAAACAAAACAAAAAAAACCACCACCCACACAAAAAGACAAAGACAACAACAAAAAACCCAAACCACAAAACCAGATTTTTTTTTTTTTTAATTTAAATAACGAAATTCACTTGTAAGGAATTAATATTTTCTGAGAAGTCTTGTTGCTATACAATATACTTCGGATGATATAGTTCTCGTAGTTCATTCATCAAGTAGATAACAAGAATAGAAAACTAGATGACAGACCATGTATTCTTAAACTGTGGCACACTATTTACCTCGATACCACATAACCTTCACTGAAAATAAAAAAAAAAAAAAAATCATTAAAAATAAAAAAATATATTTTATTCTATTCNGAAGAAATGGCTTCTACTCTCTTCACAAATCATATTTTATTGTTGTTCATTATTTTTTTCCTACACAAGCAAATGAAAGATACACATCATAAATTTTTATGATTACGTAAAGAATTGGTAATATTCCAAGAGGGTAATAATTTTATAAATTGTACAGAAATGAATGGCAAATAGATTACTGGTGCTGCTGCCTTTTAGATACACCCTCCAATAACATTAATCACTCAAAAAGACTTTTATCCAAATGCTTCTGTCCAGCAGTCTTCAATACAGAACAGTCATTGCTTAATGTCAAATCCTACAGCCTGTTCTTTACTGCAGTTGGACATTTTCCCCCTTACCTTTATAATTTTTGGGCAGTTGGCCTTAATATTGGAGAAGTTAGAAGAACTACCAGAGCAATTCAATCAAGAGACAGGAGTTTCTGACTATGATACAAATGACAGTATGTATAACATGTAGCAGCTTACCTGAAGAAATAGTCCTGACATTTGACTATGAAGAGTCTTCCTCATGAAAGTGAAAAACCTGCAGTTGGCTATGCCACGTATTAGTCATTGTTGTGGGATTCTCTGAATGAACGAGTTACAAATCTGTACTGCAATGATAACATTCATACACCACTTCTATGACATCCTGCACATAGCCATAAATATGTACCACATATTCAATCACCTACAACGGTATCACAATACAGAAACAACATCAGCCATGACAGTTGCTAATATTTCTTCTGTTACGAAATCTCTTGACAGTGTATTTAACTTCCTGATAACTAGCGAAAACAGAATCTAGCATTTATTTGAAAAACAGTGTCCTGCTTAATTTCTATCAGTATATATACAAGTGATAAGAATTCCTGTGATTTTCTAGCAAAACATAATGCTAACCAGACAATAACAGTCCTATGATACATATGATGGAAACAGATTTTACAACTTCGGGACAGGCAACAGGACATCAGTGATTGACAGTCTAATTACTTTAATATGTGGAAATCACAGAAAATCACCTTTTTATGTGTTCAAAGCTTGATCCAAGCTTTTTTTTTTTTTTTTGGTCAAAGGCAGTAAGCCTGTTTCTTTCAACAATAGACCAATATACTTGTATCTATAGGTATCAGAATTTCCTGAACAGAGAAGTATGTAGAAATAAAGTTATTTCTTCTATATATTAGGTTGCTATTCCTTAACATCTGGACTTTTACCAGGTCTTTATTCCACTTCCTTTGTTTCAGAACATTTCTATATCAATTTCATGGGGGTTTTTTTGCTACCTAAATTATCTTTTCATCTGTTTCTTCCTTTTTATTTTCATATACACCAAAACAAAAGAGTTTTCATCATCTCTCCTTTCTTTACTCCATGCTCCATACATCTTTGACTTCTACTTCCAGATCCTACAGTGAGGTTACACATACTAATACATCACACGATGGAGTTTACTAACAACTATACCCACACATACATTTGAACAACTGCTTCTCCTCTCTTGCTTTCCTCCATTCATCCATTGTCCTGGCCTCTGTTCTTCCTTCAGCATGTGTTGCCTTTACTATCTGCCTTAACTCTGTTTTCATCAGAAATGGGAAGTGGCTTGTTAATTCTTTTCTATTTCTGAGATGGAAATAGGAAAGAGCAGTGATATGTTAGCTTGATCACAACCAGTCCCATTACACTTCCATGCTAGTGCTGCTGAGCCTCACACTTTTTCTAGCTCTGCAAACGTTATAAAACAGAACACAACACTGCTGCCTTCCTCCCCATCCCCACAAAAAACTTCAAGTGAAATGCCTGTGTGACCCTCCCTTCCAGAGCTCAGCTGTCTCCAGTTCTGAGGGGACACAGCAACACAACTTTTTTATGTTTTCAAATCTAGGCTAAGTTATGAGAAAATACATAGACTAGAGCCAAACTAGTCAGGAAAGTTAAAATTGCAGTCAGAGCTAAGCTCAGAGATTACAGAGGAAAACACCAATGTGCAGAAGCGTACATTTTTAAAGAAAATACAACAAGGAGCTTTAAGATGGCAACTCAGCAACAAGGAAGATCAGCCCCTTCCAAGGGAGAAGAGAGATCAGCCCTTCCACACATGATCAAAATATTGGGCAGCAAAGACACCTTTGGGGTCACACAGATAACAAACATACTAATGCTTAGGTAGTAGCCAGCTTAGTCTCATCAGTTGCGAACACTTGAGAAAAAGCAATTGCTTTGTAATTCTGCACTGTTTATAAATAGCTTGCAATCTCTCTGTGCGCATAGAAAAAAGTATATGAAGTGACCTGGAATGTAAAGACTGTGCATGAGACAGGTATTGATGTCACAACCGAGACTGGCCCTTACAATCAGTGAAAAACCATATCCCTGATTACTTCAGTTCCCTCACGGCTTGCTAAGCTAAGCAAAGCTGACATCAGAAAGAGGTTACCACCACTAAGGAACTTGCCTTAAACCTCTAAAAGACTGCTGGTAAGACCTGGTGTTGAAATTCAAAACGACATCTGCTTAACATCCAATTTGTTTTCTCTTTTGACAATTTTGCTACATTTTGGGTTCCTGTCGCTGGGAATGTGTTGAAGCGATTCAGACATTGCAGTAGTGCTATTATAGATTCTCTGTATAAGAGGGTGAAAGATGAGAGATGGGAAACAGTGCGGCCTTCCCTGCCGCTCAGACCACGTTTCATACTTAAGTTTTGCATAAAACTGTTCCCCTGTCAGTGGGTAACGTACTGTTGTTATTTAAATACACAAGTGAAAGGTAAATGTGCTGTTCTGACAGAAAACCGCATTTGCTGAAGAAGAGACGAGACTATCAAACAATAAGTACAGAATGTTTTTGACTCAGTAGTGATCAAAGATAAGCTTTCAAAAAGGGTGAAGAGAAGGAAGGACAGTAGGTATATTTATGTCACAATGTAAAGTAGATAGCTGAGGGGCACTACAGGTATTGCACTAACCATGGGATACAGAGAAAATGAAGTAACCTCAGATAATCTAATATAGAAATGGATTTTGCCCTGGGAATTTGAGAGGAAAGTCAGGATTAAAAAAGTCTGGCAGTGGACACCAGAATGCTCCAGGCAGAGGAAAAGCATTTTCAGTCATGTAATGATTACAGCTAGTCTCCTCGTACAGGCCACTTCTTTCATTTCATGAAGCACTGAAACAAATATATGAAGGTCTAGTTCCCATTCTGTCCCAACCTACGGTCTTTAGGGAATATGAAAAATTCAGCTACATATTTTAACTGTCAGCTCTTCTGCTGATGAACTAGGGAACAGAATAATGCTTATTGTTTCTATGAGAACTTAAGCTTATTGCTTATGACAACTGTGAAAAAAAAAAGTTAAAAAATTACAGCTTTCATAATCCAGTTTGTCCTTGTGTATAATCTGCAAGACTGTATGAGGCTAGGTAAAGTAGAAATTCCAAGTACTTTTTTGCTCCTGTCTTACCTAAAGTTAATTACAGAAGAATTACTGATGGCTTTTTTTTTTTTTTTTTNTTTTTTTTTTGTAGTTTGAATATGCTGAAATTATCTCAGTTACACATACAGACATTCATCTGAATTCCAGTGAGGTCAGCAGAGTGATTTCACTGTGGTTTAGACCCAGCTTATATATACTCGTGTGAAAGACAATCAGAGAATCATGCATTTCATTTGCATGTTACCAGCCTAGCAAATTATTCTACACAGAATGCGAACATAAAATGGAACCCTCCACCCAAAATTACAAAAAAATAAAATGCAATTAAGAAGCACCTTAGGGTATAAACTATCCATGAATTTAAATTACCAATTCATTTCTATTCAAAATATCCTCAACTCCCTTGTTATTTTTTGTTGTGTTGTTGAATCTGGGTTTGACAGAATTCTATACTTATTGTATTTGACTGGCTTTCTGCCTGCACAGAGCTGATTTGATGCATGGCAAAGAGGAATGGGAGAGATCTACAGGAGAGAAAGTGAAGAAATACAGACCATTGTAAAAAAAAGCCAAATAGATCTGTTCGTAAATCTAGTGTCCTAAAACATGTAATTAGGAAATGACAAATAGGATTAGTCTATGAAGAACGTTTAATGGGAGCTTTAAGAGATCTTGCATTTTACTTGGATAGAGTAACACTGTGCACTGTGGGCACTGCCACTCAAAGCAAAGTGTCTGTCTCTTTCCTTGCCTAGCTTGCAACATTATAAAGAAGGATATACCACCAGAAATGCTATTTATCATAAAAGATGGTTGTAGCAGTATTTATGTTCAGGAGACTGTAAAAAAAAAAAAAAAAAAAAAAAATCACAGTAGATATGTCCTACCTGTCAGATGACATAGGGCAGCACTGAGAAACTCTCTGAAGTACTACCCAAGTCACTGTCATTACTGAAAAGTCTCTGATTTTTTCAGTTTCTGTATGGTTACTTGTATTCTTTCCAGATAGTTAAATCAACATAAGTGTACATAAGTAGAATGAAAGAGTAAAGATTTAATCTTCATATAGGCTTCCAACAACTAGCATAACTAAAACACCAGTATCCAACAGCATTTACTTCTAAATCCCCATATGAACGTCAAGAAATTTAACTAAAAAATTCCTTCTTCTAATTAAAACAGATATTTAAAAGGTCCACACTACTCTTAGGAACAGCAAGATGCCTTAATAGCAAGGTATAATTGTATGCTTCTCTACCAAGAGAATATCAACTAAATACATCTACATTTAACTTAAAAAAACTACAAATATGAAAAGCCAGAGGGCCTGTACAAACATGGAAGATCTGATTAGATAGAGGTTTAAGAACCAGCTTTAATTGTCCAGTACTTTATTTCATAAATTTCTGCATCATTATTTTTCCATTAGATAAGCTATGTTTTTCCTGCCACTAAGCACTGTATCAAATACACTGATAATTTGTTGTTTAACCCAGGAAAGGTTCATTCTGTGCACTGTTACTTCCCTCCCCCTCTCCAAACTTTGTTTGAGGTCTTTTATAAACAAAAATCCCTTCACAAAGAATCAACATCAACAGCTAGCAGACCCTCTGATTAACTCCCCATTCATTACTATTTAGGGAGTTCATTGAAACAAGAGGACTTATAATCACTTCAGAGTATACTTCATTCACTTCTTAATAATGTTTAACATTTTCAGAAGTTTTTCAGCTCAATCATTTTATACAGAAAAATTACAAGCAGTATGTCTACTGCAGCTGCCTGAAAATCAGGTGTCTTCATACTATGAAAAAAAATCAGGTGTTTTTCCCTAAATGTAGTTTTTAAAATCCATTATTTTAGAATCTTTCTTTTAATATGGGTATTTCAAATGAAACAGCTAGGCTTTAAATATACAAAAAAATTTGTAGAAACCTCCAAATCAAACTTTTGGGCAAGCCTATTATAACCATACTGGGTCTTTTTGAGTTATTGCTAATGTACAGCTTTCTGTCCTGAGATTTCTTTTAGTTGGAGAGTTGTATGTTAATTTTAATATAAAAATGACCCTTGACTTGGCTATAAGTTCACAGGCAGCGTAAACCAAAGATTCATTTTATCTCACAGTTTCTCTAATATTACGCTACCTTAGCCCTTGCAGTTTGTGAGATGTATGTACTGTTTCCACGTGTATTCTGTTATCAGGACAGCATTTTAGCTATTAAGGAAACAGACATGTCATTTCCACTCATAACTAAAATTCAAAGAATTTTTTTCTTCTGTGAAGAAAATACCTTTACAGAACCCTTCCCCTTGCTGCCACCCTGAGTGCCTGAATCAGTTAGGGGAGATCTTTCAGCAACCAGTAATTGGGAACTCTCTGCTGTGTCACTCAACTTTGCAAACTTCAGGGGTTTTCAAGCACCTAGTATTAGTTTCCCTCCACATGCTCCCATCAATCTAAATAAATAAGTTAATAAATTCATCTAAATAATTATCAACTTTAATGTTCCTAAAAAATTGTGAAGAAAAAACATATACTAAAGAATATAAATTCTTCCTTTACTTGTCAGCTAGTGACAAACTTCACAATGATTTTGCATTATTTTGAAAAATGTCACAAATTTTGAGTATATATGTTTAAAAAATTACAAGTTATTCAGTAATTCTCAAATTGCCTGGAAGTTTTCTGTAGTCAGGTCTTGTCAAGTCTTATTCTACTTACAGTTTTTAATATTAATCTCCCAGAAGAAAGCAGCTATTTAAAGTATTGTTAGAATTCAACATTCAGCAACTGTTTGGTCAAATTGCATCACACTAGTGTTCTCTGTTCTTTGGCATTCTGTGAAATCTGAGATAAATTTATTCTTCACAAGAGCAATGGGAGATAATAATTTACCAACTCTAGCAAAGAACAGAAAAATAATTTGCTGCATTTCCCTAAAAATGTACTTTTTCTTAAAATTTCTAGACAGTTTTTCCTGTTACATGAATATGCACTGGAGGCCAGTTTCATAGAAACAAACCAATTTCACGACCATTAAAAAATTCAAAATATAAAGAATTTTTTAATGACATTAAAAAGCTATTACTAAAAATGGCTTAAAAGCGAAATCCAATTAAACCTTCATTCCATCAAAAAAAGCAACTTTTGATAACCAAAAGCGGCGCTTAGTATTTTTAAAGAAGTATATTGTTCAGTTATTTACTTAAACATTAAAAAAAAACCCTAAATTATAAAATTTGAGGGAAATTACTCTTAATTAAAACATTCCTGTGTGATAGCATTACATATTTTGGCTTTTCACACTACAGAAATTTTTTTTTTCTTCCCCTCTCTTGATAGGTCTAATCCACCAAATGACTTGTCAGGTTCTGGGGGTTTTTTTGTTTGTTTTTGTTTTGTTTGTTGGTTTGGGGTTTTTTGTGTTTTTTTTGTTTTGTTTGTTTGGGGGTTTTGTTTTGTTTTTGTTGGGGGTTTTTTTTGTTTTTTTTTTCCTTTTGAGTTGAAGTCTGTAGATTATGCTTGAAACACTATCAGAGCAAGCAATAAGAAGTCTGTCAGAGGTTTAGCGACTACTAAACATCCAACAATTCATCAGTTATGCCAGTTTTTAATCTCTTGTCTGTTATCCACATTCCCACTACTGACATTTTTCATCCACCCGATTAGCTTCTCTTGCTTGCTCTCAGTCATAATAATTTTAATGAGACATACAGGGTTTAGTTTCAGCTATTTCCCTTGAAGTTTAGAGTGTCATACAAGTACAGAGAAAACTCTCGTTTTATGGCAGTTTTTCAATATCTAGACACACAGAAATATTAACTATCATGTTGTCACTAGTAATAATTCATCCCTGCCTGAACCCCATGGCTGAATTAGGAGTATAAGTAAAAGATGCTCTAACTCAGAGTCTAGAACTTTGTGGGTTTTGTTTAGTTTTTTTGTTTTTTTTTAAAAAAAGGCTTCACAACTCTTGAATCCTCTTCATGAGGCAAATTGCAAAGCACATTTTTGTTTCAATAAATTATCAAGAGGTCATAAAGTGAAAATTTTTTTGTATAGGAACATAGACAATGTACAATGTTAGTACCTAATTATTCTGGTAGATCTGAAGATCATCAGCTTAAAATTTTAGAGTTTGCCTGTGAATGGGAAATGGAAACAACCAACCGAATCCTAGAAATATTTCTGTAAGTTCTTGGTAGCATACTCCTAGAGAGCTAACACTATTTTCTACCTGAACTGGGGAGTTCCCTCCCCCTTCAAGTATCTTCAAAATTTTACACCATAAATCAGCATTTTTTGTTTCTTCAAATAAAGCTGAAGATGACCAAATTAGCTCTTTAAAATAAAATAGTAAAACAAAAACAAACACACACACTACCAATAAACCACTGGCCTCAAAACACGTATCAAAAACCCCACGCTTGTTTCTACATTTTCAACTGCTGTTGGAAAAACTCCACATACACCCCCTCCAAAAACAAGTCCCAAGAAAATAAATTATCACTAAAAAGTTGTAGAAGTTTCACTATCTCTTAAAGGTTGTTTTATCATCCCGAATAGGGAAATACATGAAAAAAAAAAAAAAAAAAATCACAGTGTATTTCAAACACAATTACTGAAGGGTGCATACATAATTAGAAAATAACAAGAGTTATCACTTTATATGGGATAGCAAAAGGAAAGCATATGCTATGCATTTTTAATGATTATGAGAAAGTATTTCAATGCAACAGAAGACAGAATAAGAAATTAATTCCAAGAGATTTTAATAATAAGTTGTTTTTTTTTCTAAAAGTCTTTGGAAACAAGTCCTTCCTGGCAGAGCTTTGTAATACGGTCCCATTACATTACTCCCAAATTATTTCCACCTTTCAAGATCCTAAATGAGAAATAACACGGCTTCTTCCCATTTTTTGTCTCAGATAAACACAACCAAAAATCCTTCTTCTTTAAATACCAGATTCAACTCTTCCCTTTTTCCATCAAACTCCTCAAAGAAACAGAGAAACAACTCTTCTTTTTTTTTTTTTTTCTTTTACACTACAGTGTATTTTATTACGAGTGCACTAAAGATCCTTTGAAAGGATCTGGTTAATTTTACAAAATTAAATGTACCATATAAACAAACAAAAAACCCCCACAATCTTAAAGGGAAAACTAAACTATATACACTTATATATACATATATATATGCTTATAACTATAAACTACATATATAACTCTATATGCTTATATTTGGCAGCTTCCTGTTTCACTTTAATGTTCATGGAATCAATGTGATTCCTACCTTGATAACTTCTTGCACAGGGTGAATACCTCATGCATAGAACACATAATCTGACTTTGACTATTAAATATGCAGGAGTGAAAGAAACAATATTTTACTCGAAACTTCAAGATTCTATTAAATCAATACAACCAAAAAGGTCATTTTTTTTACCTATGGGTGAGAACATTGATTTCAACTCAAACCAACAGTAGTCTAAAAACATCAATCAGGACATTCTGTGTCATATAGGTCTAAACTAAGTCACAGCTTCACCCTGTCACACTACCTTGGAAAGTCAAAGGGACTGTAGACACGTAATAACAGAAATCAACTCCTTTAACTTCCCTTTAACAAGATAAAGGGGGTTTAGTAAACATTGTTATCATTTGCTCTTGTCATTCAAACTGGATACCTTTTCTGATGGTGAATAGAAATAGTAATTCCCTTAGCTGGACAAAATAAGGAACCTATACATATATATGTGTGAGTCTTTATGTATGGATGGCTACATACACCTACAATTTCGCTGTTAATATTAGACAGTAATGTAGAACCAAATACCTTATGTGTAAACCCTACCAAGTTTTCATTATTAAGCACTGTCTCTGTTTTATGTCATAAGCATTCTCTTTTTTTGTCATTTGTGGAACATGCCTAGATTACCAATGGTAATATATGGAGGCAATAAAAGTTGCTGCTCAGATCAGATATTCTGGAGTATTGTGTATTTTTTGGAGTGAAGTTTCAGAAATTTTTCACTTCCACAGTGCTAGCAATGTCATGGAATTCAAGTCTTAACACCCAGCTGCACAGAGGAGTAGTACTATCCTGTATTTCTTATTTTAAACCTGCTTTACGGCAATAGAATAAGGTAGATTTGAGTCCCATTTTTCTATTTGTTATTTAATGGTAGTGATATCTTGTTGAAGCTTCCAAAGAGGAGTTGTAAATTTTCTCTCCATAGCTGACACGTTACAGGAACGTGGCTTAAGTGCATCTCTCAATTTCTCACCAAAGAAATAGGCAGGTTTTATTTCAGCATATATTTTCCCTCTGAAAGATATCACAACAGTCTGTCCCCCTTTTAAGGAACACTGAAGATTTACTTCCTATAGGAATGTGTTCTGAGTTCAGAGCCATGCACAATGTAATGCTAATGTCAGTGTCAAAATGTCATTTGCCTTCTCTAAATGCTTTAAAAAAGAAAACAGATTCCTTCCACAGCCCCCCCAAACCCAACCCACACCTGTCTAACATCAGTAGATTCTAACAGGCCTGTTCAGTTCTTAAAGATGTTATAGGGATGAACTTGCATTATACAGCACAGGGGCTAAAAGAATAATTGTGAGACCTCATTTTTAATTGAAATATTCACTTGCCTAAAGGTACAATACTAAGCTGTTGGTACACATAGAGCACTAACTATGATACTGAATAACGTATGCCATTTCCCTGTAGTCCTGTTGTCTATAACTATAAACTATTTCTTATTTTAGATGTCAATGGTAATCTCTTTAGAGCAGTAACTGCATGTGGTGTGTTTGACCAATGAGATCCACATTCAGGAATAAAACACCTCTGTTCACAGCCGTGAAAAGAACACTACATAACAAACAACTAGCCTGCAGCATGAAAATGGGCTGTCCTGAATAGTTGAGGACATTCAGGTAGAACTCATATAAAATATCAACAATGTAACAATAGAGTAACATTATATCTATATGCTGTTACGATTATGTTTTTAAAATTTAAACAAGTTTTTAAAGAAATCATATCAAACAACAACTCAACACATACAGGAACTATTGCTGCATAAAAAAAGTCAGTTCCCATTCTCAATCAAAATTACTTCTTTTTGCTTTTCCCTGCCCAAAATTCTCTAGTTTCAACCGATTTAATTGTATTCAAAAGTTTTATTCCCCACCCTCCCCCAACTTTGTTTAGTCTGGTTATCAGATACTGATGGGTAGGGGATTTATATGAGTAGTCTTGCAACCACTCAAACAGTACACTGACTTCCGATAAGACAGTGTGCTGCTTTCCACAACTGCAACATCTACATAAAACTATTTCTTCATTGCATGGACAAGATATGAAGCAATCTGAAGTTTACAATATTGTTTACATCTGAAGATGCAGGCTGGCTGCAAGTAGCAGAGCAAGTTTCCGAGACCAAGTCCAGATAGTAATTAAAGATATACAAAATGCATTATATAATGTAGTGCTTTACATTTAGAAAAGGAGATGGGCTACATTAAAAAAAATATATATATATATATATATTCACTGCTCAGAATATCCCTCAAGCTTTGCTAAGGGTGAACTGTTTTTTACTTTACCCTGTTGTAGGTCAATAGAAACCATATCTCTCCTTAAATCTACAGACATCACGATAATTTCTGAAAGACTGCCTTAAGCATTAGAAGTACTTCTTCAATAGTTTGTTCCTTGAAACACTAAAATGAAGTCCACCGAAGTCAGTTGAGCCAGCATTTACAGATCACTTGTCTAGCACAAGCACAGTGTGCTCTTGAACTGCAAGAGCAAGTCAGCCAACTCCAAGAACACATTCAGCAGGTCAGAAATACAACTACTATATCTAATACTGTAAATACTGGTTGTATTATAGACACCTTTTTGCTCCCAGAAGCTGACTTGAAGCTTTTTTTGCCACAAACACATACTAAATCGAAGGGAGCACACAATGCTATGCTGTATTACACATTGTTGATAAACCTGATCGCTTCAGTAACATCCAACAGTACGACGTCCTGCAGGACAGTTCTGAATTCACATGTGATACCATGAAAATCAGGGAATTTGTCTGCTTTAGCATTGGTTGTAACACAATGCATACTACTGCGTGAAATATTACTTACTGTGTATTTAACTAAAGCAAAAAATAAAGCTAAGCTAATAAAAGAGTTGCGTACCTAGCATCAACAGCTACAGGAACATTTGCCCATTTGACCGAGCAATTAAAAACAGAATTAAACTTTTTAATGTATTTTAAACATCATGTAAGTTGTATCACATTAGTTTTTTAGTTTCATATTATGCACACTAACAGAATGCATTAAATTGGCATATTTCTATTACTTATTCTGTTTGTATGCCTACCTTGTATACAAATTTAAATAATCTTCAAGCTACTCAGAGCTAATCTGGCTTTGTTTAGTAGTATAAGTGTTGTAAGAATGACATTTCTTTTATCAGTAGTAAAAGCAGACATGCAAACTTAATTTGGCATGACTTTACAGGGTAATTCTTTCAATTTTCATGTACAGTCTCCATATCTTACACTACATTAAAGGTGGCCTGTATTTTGTGTTAAACAGTGCAAATAGTCTTAATTGTAAGGATATTTTTAAATAATCATAGTTCACAACTAATAATTAACTAATTTGTGTTCTAATTCAAATGAATATACATTGTGAACAAAATTTTTGTTTGTTTGTTTTGTTAGTGTATTGGTGTGTGGTTTCTTCTATCACACCTGGATTACAAATAGATCTCAAACAATCTTTTTGTGGGTCTACCGAGAAAGTTTGGAGAAGTTATATCATGTCTCTCCTCCACATGTAAATTATTTTACAGAAGAATAAGCTATCATTATATATGTTTTAGTAGCTATGTTAAAGGAGCAAGAAATCTTGCTTAAAATAATTTAGCATTGTTCTGTGTTAATGTAGCACCATTCAAGCCAGTGTGGTCACAGATCAAGTGCTGAAAGATTGAAAAAAAAAAATTGAAAAGCCTAAAACTTAGAAATAAACAAATGCACAAGCTTTATTTATAAATACAATAATGAAACAATTCATCTTCCTCTTTATTTGTGACTTAAGACCCTCAGTAGGAGAAAAAAAGAAGTATTTTAGGTGATGTTAAAAAGTATTTGATCACTTTCAATCAAATTTGATCACTTTTGGACAAATATTCTTTATAGACAACTGGGATTGTCAGGAGACACTATATGTATGTACTGCATATTTTTCTGTTATAACAGGTGACTAGATACAATCTATAGTTCTAGACTCCCTTGTTATTAGCACTTTTTCTTCCATGAAAACACTGTTCCCCAGTGATTTGTTGTTGTTGCTGTTGTTGTTTTTAATACACCATTTTCAAAATTTAATGGAGTAAGATATTTGATCCAAAGCCTACTCAGAAGTTAAAGCCTGACAGAGGCTCTAAATATCTTTTTAACTAGCCTGAATTTTGAGGCAACTGAAGCAAGAGGTGAGATGGAGAGAGGGCTGCCAGCTGTAACATGATTCCATGTTTCTTAATCTGTTTGGCACACTCTGACAGATTTGTCTCTCTCATGTGATTTCCCCAATTTCTTTAAATTCCACCTTTCTCTGCTCATCTAATTTTCTCCCTTCCATTACAGTCCTCAAGATGCTTTTCCATGCCAGCACACTTGTTTACTTTCCTTATAAACAAGACTAGTTCTGAAAAAACAGGACAAGGGGGGTGGAATTGGTAATTATATATGTAATGAGTTAGGTACCATAAAAACGATGAACTTGCATAACAGTGGGAATTTAAATTAAACTGCTCCTTCATAGATTATGTATTTCATTTTATGCTGAAAATGTGAAGTAGTCAATTTCCAGTGAAAAACTGCAATGAAAAATGAGTACAAACTAAAAGCAGAAGTAGTTGCTTATGCACACACAATACAAATACAATACATGGAAAACAAAAATCTGACATTTATGAAATTTGTGGTCAGCTGAGCATACAGTTCTAACAAACTGCATAATGAACATACATTGTTTAAAAACTTCAGATAAAAAATAAGAATAGTTTCAACTACTCATTCTGTGGGGAAAAAAGAAACTATGCAATTAGATATCCACTGGGATATATAAAAATCAATCTATTCTCCTGACAAATAACAAGAAAAGAAAGAAGTGGGATAGAAAGCTATCATTAATCAGAGGAAAAGTATTGGGGTGGAAAACAAAAACAAGAGGGACTAACGTTTCTTTCCTTAGCTTGAATTTTTCATTTGTGATAATTTTTTAAAAATTGTTAAAAATAGAGTGCTAGAACACAAATAATAACATCAGGTCTTGTATTTATGTTCTTTAATGGTCCCCATATTTTGTGGTGGGGTTTTTTGTGTTTTTATTATTGTGGTGGTGGTGGTTTTCTGTTTGTTTGTGGTTTTTGTTGTTGTTGTTTTCTTTTTTTTTTTTTTTTTTTTTATCCTCCTGCTATTACTATTTGGAAGTAATTCAAGTGCTTCCCAGCACTAAAACACAGAATGCTTGAAAATACAAAGAGACAATTATCCTAATTCATCAGGTGAGATAATTAAGACTCTGAATAACAAAGGTCCTACTGAAGTGGTCATACTCGAATTTGATACTTAGTCAGCTTTTTGTCAAGCAAAATACACAGTTGCCACTTTAATCAGTTCAGTTACATATCTCAAATTTCTCCAGCATTGGTTCATTATTAATAAAGTGCTTTTCAAATTACCAGAGAAAAAAGTAAAGTTTTCCATCCCCCTCAACCTTTTTCCATCCAATTTGTACACAGCTGTTCCTATAATCTCACTAGCTGAAGTACTTTGCACACAAGGCACCTTTTCAAGCAAGATATCTTTAGTATTGCCTGCAGCCACTATGAAGTAGGTATTTTCTTTGACCTCAAAGCAGCATGCAGGATAGTAAAGCAGCATTACAAACCTCAGAGAACATAAATAGCTACACCACAGAACATGAGTTTCTAAGGAGGATTTATTCCACTGAAGCATGGAAATGCCTTCATATAAAAGAACTCTTAGGATTCACCTGAGTATTTTAATTAAGTGCAAATGCCAAAACCAAAATCCTATTAAAGTTCTAGTTTTGGTCTTGAGTTTCCCCAGGTGGTAAATGTGATATGATAACATATCACAATGGGAGAAAAACCAGGAGTTGTTCAGAGCATCGTTGAGCAGAAATACTCAAGAGTAATATGCACACGCTACTTATCACATAACTTAAGCAGGACTGTTTAATTGAAAAATGTGTAATGTGATTTGATCTGCCAAGAATTCTTCAAGGTTTTAGTGATAAAACCCTTTGGAGATATCCTGTCCTTAATAGCACAGTGTTTGTAGCATATGATGAAGAAAACAGCATTGCTGAATCTCCATTTTTACTGTGAATATCTTGGTACAATTACCTATAAAAGTTCAAAAACCCTGTCTTCTGAAAATGGAAGTCATTGTCAAAGTGAAAATCAAACAATGACAGAGGTCCAGACTGTTGTCTATCACTACATCCATGAGAAGTCTCTTTTTACTCTACAGAGGGCAAAACACTAATTTAGATATAAATAAATGTGATCATGTAATATGATGCTTTGCCTTGGTAGGGAACTGCAGTTAATGATCCAAGAAGACATTTCAAGTCCTGTTTGATATGGACAGGCAAAAACCTGCACTGCAGTATGTGGGTTTTGCAGCACATAAATATTACTGTCCACAGCCAGAGTTTAGAAATAGAAAAAGCAACAAAACCACGTTTGATCAACTAGAATTGCAAGTGCATATAAAAATCCAGTAAAATTAAATCAGCTGCCAGGGAAATTAAGACCTGTCTGGCCAAAATACTGGGTATGAATATGGTCAAAATGGGTTGTATGAGGTCTACCTACAAGACCAGCAAGGGTTCAAATATGTTCATATTCCATAGAGAAGTAGTAGTAGAATAATTGAACTAATCAAGGGTAAAAATAATATTAATAGTATTTCTTAAAGAAAAATAGCACAAAACCCACTGAGTTCGAAATAAATGTTTTGTACTTCAGACACCATTAAGTTAATGTTCTGTTTAAGATTATCAGCCATTATCTAAATTGCATTTTTTGCTTGGCATCAATGTATGTGAAGAAAACCCTTGAGTGGTTTTCCCACCTCTTCCCATCTGCCCCCAGCATCCCACACTCTAAACTCTAAAGTTCATGACCTCTGGAGGGAGTCAGAAAGGGCTGCGTGACTCACTGTCAAGGTTTAAGGCACTCACTAATGGCACCTTTCTGAAGAACAAGTATGTTCTATCAGACTATTCTCTCAGAGGACTAGGAATAGTATTTTCAAAAATAAAACTGCATTCTATTTATATCCTACTTGCCTAAAATATAAGTATTTGCACAAAGATTTTCAAAGCTCTCCACAAAGAGCATACTCTTCATGCTGCAGTTGATATCCTCTGCATTCTTCTTGAAGTTGCTTAAATCCTACCAGTATACTCACAAGAAGTGTGATCTTAATTACATTTTTACCTCATGTGAAGTATATAAAAATAGAAACAATAACTATGCTTCACTAAGACCGAATTATTACTGAAATCAAATCTGAATCCCAACTTTTTCTCTAAATTTAGCTTCGGTGTTTGCCACTATACTCAAAGAGCTGACTAATATCACAGTGTAGGAGAGTGAAAAATAAGATTAAAGAAGGCATATCAGAAGTTGAAAATCAAATCAAATAAAGGAATGATAGGGGAGCTGCAGAAGGAAGTAGAGGAAATACAATATTATTAACTTTAAAATTAAAAAAAAAATGTTCATAAACATCCTAGCCATATTGCTAATGTTAAAATCTTCAGCCTAAAACTTCCGCTATACTATGTTAAAACTGCATTTTCTTCATGGTGAAGATAGTGACCTCCTCTAAATAGGGGACTGTACTGACTCCATAGCAGTGTGATTGTATCTCTTTCTAAAATCTCCTCTTCCTGAATATTCAATTATACATTTGAATTAAAAACAGAAAAGTCAGTTAGGGAAGTCTTTTTCTCCCATGAGCTTTGAAATTTAGCCCTTTTTTTGCCCCTCTATGCACTTTTCATATCTTTATTCTAAGTGAATAAGCCTTCAGCATGGAACACTCTTTACTTCTCTACTCTTCTTGTAACACAAGAGCTAATACGTATTTATAGTTTTATAAGCTAGTTATCTTAACCCAAATCAAGATAGTTGTATCTTTAATTCATCTCCCAGTTTTAACCAATGCAGAAACTACAGAGTTTCACATTTTAGTTTTTCATCTCCGTAGATGCAAGGTCAGAGACGATTCACAAAAAGTTGAAAAGTACCTTAGTTCTAGCAACCACAGTCACATAAATACCTCAATTTTCTTTTAACCAAAGGACCTAAAATGAGTTTTAGGCTGCTGAGAAGATTCTATTTGCATTATGTTTACCTCATTGCCTCCTTTCTATGTTCATGTTTTCATCACTGCCTGCCTTAACCTCATTAGCTAATATACTTGAAGATCACCTCAGGTCATGTTTATTCAGAGCAGACAAGTTCTACTGCATGGACCTGATAAATCAAAGGGAGCACAGACTTGTTTAGAACAGAGATTTGTTTTGGATTCTACTCAACAGTTCTCAAGGGCTTTCATACCATATATAAACAAGCCCAGCCAGACAGGGATGTGATTTCAAGGAAGGCTATCCTACAATCATTGCTAGACAGTGTTTTTCTGATGGATGCCAGCTGTTTCACAGCTGTTTTTTATTCCTACACCTTTATTTCTCATGGTAATGAAAAAAAAAAAAAAAATCAACTCAATAAACCACAGAGTAAGAATAAAAGACTGGATCTATATAACAACTTGGAAATTCCAACATGGAGATACTAAAGCATCATTCAGCTGTTGCCTAACATCGCAGCTAGCTAAGTCCCAATGCTCCACATTCTGTTGTTGAAGTCTGCCCATGTGTTATTGTGCTTGTGGTGTGCCACCAATGAAATCTTGATCTCGTCAAGCGCTTGGCACTTAGAGCAAGGATTTTGAACAGGTCATCCTTCTCACCAGCTGAATACTTTGTATGTTGGCTCACAGTGTAAAGAGAAATATACTTTTACTCTATATATATATATACACACTTTTTTTATATGTATATTTTTTACTTTATACAAGGGAAACCAACCACACACAATAAAACAAGAACCAAAACTAATAGGCAGATTACAGAGAACGTAGCACTGGCAAAGACAGATACTTAACTTCCCCAATGCAGTAGCCGAAAAAGGAGGATTTTATTCTTTACCAGTTTCTCCATGAAATGTACAGGGAACCATTTCACAATAGTATGTTTAAGGTTTTTTTTGTTTGGGGTTCAGCTTCTGTTTCTTTTGTGGCTCTGCCAGCCACGAATGATGTTACCAAGTCGCTCCTTACTGCAACAGCAATAAACCCTAGTCTTCTCCTAACCCAGTTTTCTCGTTTCTATGGCAGATGAGCTTTCTGTGAAAGTGGAAACAAGGTAGGTTTGTGGGAGAGGAACTGTAGAGCGGTGAAGAATTCAGCAGGGCTGTGGAGGTGGAGAGGGGAGGCGGGGAGGAAGAAAGAAGAGGGACCTAATATCCCCAACAGTATATCAAAGCTTCCCAGTCTCCTCAAACACCTTACAGTCATTTGACAGCCCCTTTGAAATCTCCTCTGACTCAGTCACCAAATGTATTAGCAACCTCAAAAACACCTCTACTGCTGCAGGGGAGAGGGCAGAATTTTCTTCCCTCAAGGTTCCTGAATGAAGTTATTTTGTCCTTATCCTTAGGACAGTAAATTTCAGATATGACTTGTGCTATTGAAAAGCCTTGAAATAGCTTTTCAGGAAAGGAGAGTATTAAATTTCATTATTCTCCAGTGCCTTAGCCATCCTAATGTAGGCTCTAGAGAAATGTTGCTCTTAACTGGGATTAGCATCCCTGAATCCTCTTCTGGATTTGAGTGTTTAAATCCTTTCTTTCAAAAAGCTTTCTTTACAAAAAAACTCCCAGGAAATAAAGAAGTGATGCCGAACTTTCAGCTAATTATAGAACAATAGTTAAATCCAAGATGCTACTTCATTTTTCTTCTCCACCTGAAAACATTCGAACTACTCAGATAATTCCTCTTTTTGTAATGCGTTCGTTTCACATGTCATAAATAAAGAAAGATCAGGACATTATATCCTATTAGGTCAAACACTCACATAGTGCAATGAACAACAGCAACTTTACTACTTAAACTTGAACTTCACCAACAGTAACAGCTGAAAAACAGTGCTACAATTTTCACTAAAGCATCTCAACTTTGTCCAAAAGTGAAACCATATTTGGATTTGCAATCCAAGAAGACTTGATTAGTCAGATAAGCAGCATAACATGCGTCACACCTTAAAAAGATCTTTGTTCTGTGCCAGTAAGTACATCATTTTTTAAGTGTTCACTTATTTCATAACCTAAAACTTTCCATAGTGATCAAACAGGAGGTTATACTTTTATATTTTTTGTAGCTGTTTCTACTCTTTGGATGGTAAAAAGTTGCGAGCCAAGGAAATTTGAGTTTTCACTAACCTGAGATGACATGAAAAAAAAAAAAGAGTATTATTTTATCTTTCAGCAAGACTAACACATGTAAAAAGAACAGAAGAGGTGCACTTTACTGATAATCAGCTTATACAAAACTGTCACTCTCTGTTTAGCAGCTTCACCAACTTTTTCCTTTTATCTGGCTGCAAATCCAATTGTTTCCTTTGATATGCTAAGAGCATTCTGTCTCATGAATGAAATATAAAGGTCAAGTTCTTCTGTATTGACGTTGACAAGAGTACATTGGGCATTTCACATAAAAATATTTTGTTTGCTGCCAATTGTCAGACAAGCCTGTCTTCCCCAGCTCTCTACTTTGTCATCCAAAGGAAGACTTGCAGCATAGACAATCACTATTGTTACTACTGAGCAAGTAGAGAATCACTATTGTTACTACTGAGCAAGTATTACAGCTATGACTGCCAAACAGGAGGAAAAAATCTAGTGCACATCATATGGGCATGTTCTTCATTTTGTTTGATGAAATAGCGGCCACCCTGTAAACAAATATCTGAAGAATCCTTCTTTGGCTTCAATGTAAGTTCCACATATACATGTAGTGTGAATTTTAAGTTCATTTTGACAATTCTCTTTAAAAGTAAAAGGTATATTTCCACTTTTAAAGAAATCTAAGAGCCTTGCCCACAAAATCTACTATGTAAACAAACAAATATCAACATTTTCCCATGTGCCCAATACTGAAAAAAACATAACTCCTTTGCTGCTTAGGTTTCCACTGAGGTATGGCTCACTTTCTGAATGTGCATATGATATAAACAAAAACTGCCCAAATTCCTCAATCAGGGTTATCAAAAATCATTGTTTTATCATTAGATTATCCAGGCCTGATTCTAAGCATCCTCCAAATATTCTTAAACCAGGCGCACCTCCCAAAAACCAGCAGCACTGTTTTTTCCCCCTCACATTTTTGTCATAGCTGGCATATTCCTCTAAGGAGTCGATGATAAGTTTCAAATGTTCTCTTCAGAGAAGCTCTCAGGTATTTCTACACTTTGGTGTAAGCTGCAAAAACAGCTCACTTACTTGGATATATCAGCTAATTTCAAAGGCACAAAAGCGATTACTTTGACAGTGTAACTATGTCAGTACCTATCCCAGCGCTATCATTACTCAATGTGCTGAGCTACATGCTGCCAAAATAATATTGCTTGACAGTAGCCAGTTAGCTAGGTATACATACAGATAAGCTTTAATTGTATTCAGCCTCTTTGGTAAAAAGGGGCATTATTTTTTTTTTTAAAGGCTTCCAGATAAAATCCTGAAAACGAATCCCTGTAAGCTCGTCATCTGCACTGAGAAGGGTAGCAAAAACTACCAAATGAGGGAAGAAAAACAAAAAAGAACACAAGCACCACCAGCCACCCCAAAACACATTAGAAGAAATATCACTCATTATATCAGATAGAATCAGAATGGCTTTTCAAAAGTGAAAGAGCACCATTAGGCTTGGGAAGTAACATTGGGAATAGTTAACAAGTTCATGGATAAGGGAGATTCAACCAATACCATCAGCTACAAGGCTTTCAAGGAGATTACTTGCCAAAGCCTCTTAAACAAGCTAAGTAGTCATGGGATAAAAAGAATGTCCTACACAATTTGCTGAAAGATTGAATAAGGTGAATTTCCATGGTAGAGAAAGGCTGTGAAGAGGGTTTCACATATGCTGGTTCAACACTATGAATACATAAATGACCTGAAAAAGGGAAAAAACAATGCAGTAGCAAAGTAGTAGCTGATGAAATTACATTGTTCAAAACAGAAGAGTTGAAGGATGACTGCAAAGAACTGAAAAAGACTTTATGAAACTGACTCTATTATAAATTGGCAGTGAAATTTAATGTAAGCCTGAAGTGATATGAGCAATGGAAAAAACAAAAAAATCCCAGTTGTCTATAGATAGTAATAGGTCTGCCACTATCAAAATAAAACCAAATTTAGGGCTACAATAGATCACTCTAAAAAAAATGACAGCTTAAATAATAATAATAGCAGCCAAAATAAACAGTAATTATTAGGAAAGCTGCTGTGCCTGACAGAGCCCACAGTGAAACTGCTGGTATGTTTAAAAAAAAAAAAAAAAATTCAAACGGCTCTCAAAAGCTTGGAAGCTGAAGAAGTGTAAATTAAGAGCTCAGAAAAATCCACAGTCAAAAGGCAATCATTTTCAGAACATGTTAGAAGCTTTCTATGTGGAATGATTTCTCGGTAACCATAGTATTAACATAAGCACCGTAAGAAAAGGATTGGTGAAGAAGAAAGTCTCTTTCAACAGACACAGAGCACCAGCTTGCTCTGATCACAGGAGCTTACATGTACTCCCTGAGCAGTGCCTACATAGTTACCAGCAGAAAGATTCACATATGCAGCATTATATTGCCTTAAAAGATTTTAGAGGATCCATTTTCTGTGTTTTATCTGGTACCTGTTTTGATTGCTCTTAGAATAGGCCTAAGACAAGATAATTTGCCTTAAGTAATGGAAGCAGTGTGACAGTCCTGTAAAGGCTGCCCTTCCAAGGTAGCGTATAGAATTGCCTTATTTCTGGAATTCAATTTGCCACATTGCTAAATTTCCTGAAAATAATTGTAGTCAAATTTGATCTCATGGGGCTGGTCTCATAAATTTATTTCAAATTAGGATGGATTTATTTCTATGGTAATATTTTTTTTTTGCCACTTTACTAGTGATGCAGTTGTTTATCCAGTAGATCTCTCTGTTGCTGCCCAACTGCTCTTCTACTCTGATGTTGCAGAAGTAATTAAAGCTAAAGGAACGAAACCTCCAAATTTTCAAATTTATTTGATCAGTCTTGTTTTATAACTAATAGAAGTGTTTTTCCAAAGCTTATAATACATTATGGCATCTGATGGGGAAGATTCTTATCTATAGCTTCTTACTGAAAATCATGTTTCTGTACATGCTAATCATTAAAGAGACAGTGTTCTGTAAAGAATCCCACAGTCTCAAAGACTGTCATTTTTTTTCAAGTTGTGTTTTCTTTACATTAAGGAAGAACACATTTTCATTTCAAGTGTACTGGCTTTTATAAAGGTCTGAAAAATATCTGAAAACAATAACTTTGTACAGAAAATAATCCTTACTTATGAATACATGTACGTTTTTCATTAACATCATTTCTTACTAATTGACAAAAATCCATGAACTATGACACAAAAGCTAAAGACAGAAGATACTTTCCATTTAATAGCATTTCAGGTATGATAGGCTGATCTTGTTACTTGTTCTGATGCTGCTTTGAAGGGAGCTAAGGGCACTGAAGGCTATTTTTGAGGGTGTACTAGAAAAGATCCTAAATGAACTCACATGCTGCAATATTCCAGGTAACTGTTTTTTCCTCTCTTCAACTTTGCTTTCACTTTCTCCCACCTCAAGGCAGAGGTGTGTGACCCAGATGCTGTCCTGCCCAGCACCTGCAGATCTATCAATAAGTAGGAATTGCACAAGGTGTAGGGACTGACACCAGTGGAGTAAGATGAGTAACAATCATACCTGTCTGAGCTATTCTGTATTTATTTGTAAAGTTCCCAGTGCCATTTTTAAATGTGGATTTTCTTCCACATGCTCACCTCTATGACAGGTTAAAACTCCAACATTGTCTCCTTAGCTCATTTAAAGGCTACAATCAGTGATGGAGCTTTGACTTAAAATGAGCAGAGAACTCTGATCAAAAAAGTAATGTTACCTTTTCCCTTCTCATGGAAAGCTGGGCTAGAGTAAGTGATACTGAGTCCTGAGAAATCTTATTTTCAATTAGTCCTGCATCTTTTGCTGTTACTGTCACCACTGACAGTAAGTTACAATATGCTTAGAATTTCTGTGGAGAATATGTTTACTGTCATTCATCATTGTGATTTATGGAGATCCCATAACAGCAATTAGAAGTGGTTGTTTAGTCATATGCTGTCACCAGAAAAGGATATAGCCTGTAGAGTGGAACTATTCAGGGACCTGCAAATGTTTTATTTGACAGTCACACCTAAAATATGAGCCAAACAAGTATCAATTTTAGGGTCCTTTACACATTTCAAGAAATACAGAATTCTTGGCCAATAAAGAGACTTTGGTTTAAATATTTGTTTTGTCTCTAAAGTCAAATGAAACATTTATAACTCTGAAATTTGGCCAAGAATGAGTTAATAAAGAGACGACTGGTGTTCTTTGTAAGCCATTTTGTGCTGCTACTGTTAACCCTCACTTGGTGCCAAACAGAAAACGTGAGTGTAAATGCCATACTTGTTAGTCATCCCTTGGTCAAACAGCAGTTGCATGATGCATAAGCCAGCACATAAACTGCAATAACATTTGCTGGAAGATTTAGGCACAAAGCTGATAAAATAAAAAAGGAAACATTTCTTCTGCTCCATAGCCCAAAGGTGTTCTTCAGATTAGGGTTTCAGAGAGAGATCTAAAAAACATAAAACTTTGTATCATAAAGATCCTGTGGTGGTATATACAAAGGAGAATTTAAGTTTTGGCATTCCTAAAGTGAAAATAAACAAGGGGTTTTATGTAAGAATATGACTTGACAACATCTCCCGTAATAAATAATTAAAATATCTAATAAGTACAAGACACTTTTCATCAATTCCTTACTGTCAGGGCACTCTTCAGAGATTTATAAATATCTGTTCAGCAAGCTCACTGGAATGGTGAAGTAAATCACAGAGAACAGTACTAATCAATAAAAGAATGTGCACGGAAAAGTGTCATGGTACAAGCTGTCTGCAGTGCTACAAAGCACTGCTTCGTGCTGCAGTGCAGCTGCATGGGGATACATGCCAATATTCACTGAAGTAGCATATCTACTCTAATAACAAATCAAATAAATGTTATCACTCCTAACTGGAGAAAGAAGTGATGCATATCCTATAAAAACACTATTTTACAGAAGTAAGTCTGTTGCAAGTCTCCAAAACTATCAGTGAAATAGCTGGCGTGACCTTCGGTTTCCAATTTGCAAGTATTTTTAGCAATCCATAACTGCCATAGTTGATGAAACTTTCTGCTTCCATACCTAAAAGCTTTGTAAAGCTTCCATCACTCCTGAGCAATTGGTAATAATGTGCTGTTGTTCTAATGACTGATTATGCGTGACTGCAATATTAAGAACATTCTCCTTGATTTTAAGCACTTTGTTTTTAACAGGAAGCAGCATATTAAATTTCAAAATTTCATAGTTGATTTACTTTAGTAACATCTCAAAACTTCACATTTTTCTTCCTTCTGCCATAGAATATGTTTAATAAACACTAAAAAAAAAAATCATTAAATGTATCTGCTTTTCTAGAAAAAAAAATTAATGAAATCTGTAAGACAGAAGAAAAATCATGACCTGAGAAGCTGTTATATATACATATATATGCATATCTCATTACAATACTGAGTTAGGAAATTTAATTTTTATGACTTTTTAAGTCAAACTCGAATTGAATGCAATCACATTTTTAAAAGCACTTTATTATAACCAAAGGAAAGCCTACAACTTTAATTAGGTATATGTTACTTGTTAAGGTTATAGGAGATTTGGTATTTAAACAAATCAGTTCCTCTCTTTTCACATATTTTTCAGTGACACTAAAACTAATTTACAGGAATTATTAAACAATTTCTTCATGAACCGGTAAAATGCAAGACAAATATCCTTTAAAAAATTTTCTATTGTATGTATGGATATCAAACATCAGGTAACACAGATATTCAGCCATTCAATTTTACTATTTCTCAAAGGGCACGATAGAAAGCAGCTAGAGAAAAGCCTGATGTCACTCAGTATAAGTTATTCATGAATATTTGTATTTGGTTAGTGTGGCAAGGTTATGATTGTGGGGACCTGCAAGTGTGGCTTCTGTGAGAAAAGACCAGGAGCTACCTCCATGTCAGACAGAGCCAGTTCCATCCAGCTCCACCCCTGCCCAAAGCTGACCCCATCAGCACATCAGCAACACTGGTGGTGCCCCTGTGGTAACATATTTAAGAGAGGGTAAAAAAAGCTCCGTAACACTTGTGAGAGAGAGGAATGAGAAAAATGTGAGAGAAACAGCCCTGCAGACACCAAGGTCAGTGAAGAAGGAGGGAGGTGCTCCAAGCACCAGAGCAGAGATTCCCCTGCAGCCCGCAGAGAGGCCGTGGTAAAGTGGGCTGTCCCACTGCAACCCATGGAAAGTACCACATTGGAGCAGATATCCACAGTGCAGCCCGTGCAGGACACCGTGCCGTAGCAGGTGGATACACCCTGAAGGAAGCTGCAGCCCATGGAGAGGAGCCCACACAGGAGCAGGCTGATAGCAGGAACCGCAACCTATGGAAAGGAGCCAATACAGGAACAGTCTGTACGTCATGAACAGTACCCCATGGGAAGGGACATGTTGGAGCAGTTCCATGAAGCACTGTATCCCACAAGAGGAATTCAATGCTGGAGCAGAGGAACAAACTAAACACTTAATCTCTGCTGCCCTTTCCTGTTACGAGCCAACTGCAACTCCTATTTCCCATCCCCCTGTGCTGCTCAGTGAGGAAGGATGTAGAAGCACCATAACTGAAGCTGAGCTTCAGGAAAAGCAAGGGATGGGGGAAGTTGGTTTTAGGGTTTTTTTTTTTTCTCACTATCCTACTATATTTTTAACTAACAATGAATCTTCCCCAGATAAGTTTGTTTTGCCTGTGATGGTAACCAGCAAGTGTTCTCCCTGTTTTCACTCAACTCATAAGCTTTTCCATCTTATTTTGTGTCCTCGTCTTGCTGGGTGCAGCGGGAAAGAGAGCAACTGGGTGGGGGTCTGGTGGTCAGACTAGTTCAACCCACCGTAATATTGTAGATCTAGGACAAAAATTATCTAGCCATTGAAAACTCTGGCGCAGCCTTCCAGAGTCATCTAAAAACAGAGATTAATTGTTTTATGAAAGGGCTGATGCGATATCATTTCCTGCAGCAAAGACATAGAATATCAACAACCCCAATGTCTTTTGTACCGATAGACCTCCAAAAGTCATACCACAAAAAAAAACCAAAAGCAGCTGTTGAACTGTTCTGATCTGCTCTTAGCACAAGAAACCCAGTGCTATGCACAAGACCTTTTAATAGGTCTTAACACCTTTCTTCAGATGACTGCCTTCAAAAACATAATAAATGATGACCATTACCAGCATTTTAGAAAACAGCAGCAAGTGAATGTCAGCAGCTGGCTCCTAACAGCATCCAGGTTTAAATGAAATAAAACATCATTTTGTATTGCCCTGCCTACAATGTCAAGCACTGCTAGTGATTTTGGATTCCCCCACTTTTATCATAAAAAAAAAAAAAAATGTTGGGCAACTACTCAGCATTGTTTGAAAATCCTGTACATCTGACTTTTTTTTTTTTAAAGCCACTTTTAGAACTCCCACTTCACTTTTTACTTACAGGTAATTCTCAGAACACAGACGTTGTTACTTTAGTTTAATGAAAACAAACAGGAAAGAACAAGGAAAAAAGAAGGCTCCGTGAAAGAGTACTAACCACCGAATTTAATAGATTTTTGTACAAGAGCACAAAATACCCTGCCTGAGCTGTAACTTAATGTTGCTTGTTTACAATATTATAGGTTTGAATTAGCAATATTAAAAATTAACCATCTTTAAGAAACTGGAGTATGGACTGCATTTTGAATGAACAGAGTAAGAATAATTTCAAATTAAAACAAATCACTATGAAACTAAGTATAAAGTTTGTCATGACACCAAAGAATTCTAGATGTTTTTATAAAAATACCCACATGAAAACAGAATGTAAATAAGATCTGCCAAAATACGCAAATATCCTGAGGAATATCAGTCTAAGGGAAGAACTTAAATTTCTACAGTAGTTTGTTCTGATAGTACTGTAACATCCAGTGTCTTCCAGATAAAGCAATAAAAATGGCTATTCTGGTTGTAAGCCCTAAAGTAAAGGATTACTGTGATAAAATCAAGCAGTTGTCTCTGTAGAGCACTTTAGATTGTCTAAACCAAAAAAAAGGTGAAAGTTAGACATAAGCACAGGAAGAGAATCTCTCTGGTAGTGTTTGACATTAACCAGTGAAAAGCCCTCAAACTGTTAGACTGGTGCTTCTTCTTCCTAGAGTTTCTACCATGTTCCTTCAGGTCGCAAGGTGATGAATGACTTCTTTTTTGGCCAAGAGTACATGGTAGGTTCTCCTAATTTTATAGTAGAACTCAGATGACCACATACATAAAGTGGTGGAATCATAACCATAGTATTAAAAAAAAAAAAAAATGTTGAGCACAATACTTAAAACATAAAAAAAGAAAACTCCAGGGAAAGAGATATTACTGTAATTTCCTGGTCGCTGGGAAAGAATTGAATCCAGGTGCTGCAATTAATTCACTGGGGGATAAACAAGTGGATAACAGCAGAGAATACCAAGGTTGATTTATTCACAATTATTTGTATGCCTGAGCAGGTGTCTTGATGGCAACATCAGCAGCAAATTTTACAATTCACAGGTGTAACACCCCTTTCAGAACTCCAGCAAAGACAGCTGTCTTTGAACAACTTCAGCCTGCCAGCAAACAGTTTCTCATACTCCTGCTTTTCCCAAGACACTGTTCCCGAAGCTGCTGCAAGCTTGTTCCACTCTCTCTCTCTACAAAGAAACTAAAGCCTCTTTGTGCTTAGGCACAATCATAACCTTCTTTAATGTATTCCTGGTTTGCAACTACACATATAGCAGGATCAGCAATTCCCTAGTATACAGAGGCAAGGTTACTATTTGCAGTCTGAATTTTTCTGTTCCAAGCCAAGCAAAACACCAGTGAAAAGTTTTAAGTTTGCCGCAGAATCCATTTTAGATATTCATAGATACCTGTTCCAAAGATGGGGTAACCTCACAATCAATAATGGATGTATCATTAAGCCATTTCCGTGGAATATTATTATCCTGATTTCTACAGAGTGGAACATGGGAAACTACAGTCCTGAATCCACATCATACAACTGTGACCTACGTGACTATTCCTTAAACACAGGAAGAATTAGCCATTTAATAACAGAATTAAAAGGCACCTCCAAAGCTCCATTGCTAAAAACACAATTGCCTAAAAGGAAATACTGTGCCATGGGTCAGTCCTCGGGATCAGCTGATCGGAGCCAGCTCGGCCGGAGCCGTCACAGCAGTCACGAGGTAAGGAGAAGCGCGGGTGGGGGGTTTCGATTTCGCGACCCGGAAACCCCCGGCAAGCCTTGCGAGAGCAGCTGACGTGGCGTGGGCGTTCCCACGGTGACGGCGGGAGATTTAAAAGGGGGCGAAACCCG
>VWYH01006948.1:150990-192792 GCA_013399365.1 Pampusana beccarii
TTGGAAAACATAAACAGGCTCTTAGAAAATTGCAACAACACTCTCCCTCCCCACCCAAAAAAAAAAAAAAAAAAAAAGACAAAACATCACCTTAATACCATTTGTATGAAACACATATTTTAAAAATCTTCTGTACTATATAAAGTCTGCTATTTCATTATAACATGCTCCTTTACATAGAGAAAGTTTACCTAACTCCCCAGTGGCTGAGCGGAGTTAAATATTCACTAGAAACTCTCATGTATCAATTAGTCATATAAAGTAGGACCAAATAAGAAGGAAAAAGCTACAGTTCCATAGAAATAATTTTTTAGAAATTGCTCATCAGCTTCACATTGTTATTGCTAAGTTTATCACTAGTCCAATGATGGAACCTGTGATAATTTCTGAAATGCAGGTATTTCATGACCTTCTCTTTTCAGCCAAGGCACACTTTACTTTAGTATTAAACTGTGATACAGCTTCAGAGACAGTTCAGATAAAGTCATAAAAAGAAAATAACTTAGTATTTTAGAGCTTGGATAAGTAGATAAAGAGATTTGGGCTATTCAGAAGGTTGCTCTCCCTTGCATGCTCTACAATGAGAATGAAAGGATGTTCTCTCTTATTAAATTATTTGATCATGAAAAACAAATGTCAAAAACCTAGCTGAGCAGAATTTGACCCATTAATGACAGCAACTAAATAGATAACTACTAATAAGTAAAAGAAGTTGGAAAGAAGGAAGTTATTGGAATGCAAGTTATGGAATCAACCAACAGCTTAATTATACTGTGAAAGAGTGAACAATACAAACATGGAGACAGAAGAAAATAAAAATTTACTCCAGTGATCAGTTTGAGGGTTTGGAAATGTTCTTTTAATGTGTTTTAAACCACATCATGATATTTCTTTAATTTAAATTTTGTACTGTTTAGACATGACACTGATGTTTACCTTCACGTACTGGGCAACTAGAGTTGCCCTAATGTCGGAGCTTCTATTTTACAGAAGCAGAACCCATGCCCTTTGGAATTGTCCATTTCAGAATCTTGAAAACAATGAAGATGATAAATATGTTCACAGTAGGGGACTGGCTGGTCTACTAACCTGTCCTTTGGGACTCAGCTAATAGCATTCTGTTTGTCAGAGCTGTCAGAAACAATGTGGATTATTTTGAAGGTTTTGAGATACCTATCATTCATCATCCTCCAGGGCTGCCTGGAGAACAGGAGTATAGTTTCATGAGAAAATATCAAAGTTTTCATCTCACATTAGAACAAAAATTATATCTTTGAACTTCTTAGGAAAAGACACAAGAGAAGAAAAACAGCCCAGGTTGCCATCAACACAATGGGTTTGAGCACTCATTTGACATGCTGAGGGCTCACAAGCACACGCTTGCCGAAAACAAAACAAAACAAACGAAAAAACTCCAAACCACACAAAATAACTGAAAACCAACAATAAAACCACAAACACACACCAAAAAAAAAGAAAAACAGATGCAGTTTCTCATGTTCAAAATAAGTGCTTTAACTGCCTGGCTTCACCATGCTGCCCCTCTGCACACTCAGCCTCCCCAAACAATTTTTGTAAAAACCAACACATTCCAACAAAACAGATTATTTCCCTGAACTAGCATTGTAGCATTTTTTCTGACAGGAAAAAGGTTTTCAGTGCACCTACTCACTGATGAGGAAACACAAGTTCTGCCCACCCTGTATTTCTAATGATAGCTCACCGAGTTGCTCTGCAGCTGTCCCTTGGTTTCAAATTTTAAAACCGGATAGTCCGGCTCCTACTGTAGATGACATTTGGCAACTATTTTATGAAACAGCCTCTATTGTGAATCAGCATTAAATGGGAAGCCCAAAATATGACTAAATATACTCTTATGTTCAAGATGTTATTACTCATGTACATTTAAAGGAACAAAGACCTCTGTATAGTTTTCAAGTAGGTCTATCCTAAGCTACATGCATTTAAAGTGTAAGTTTACTTTAGTAGGTTTTCGGTATTTAAAAAAAAAAGTACACAAACACACTTTAATATTTCACCCTTGTCATCTCCCTTCCTGTTCCAACTGGTTTCTGCTCCTGCCCCCTTCCCCATTGAAATCCCAGTTTGAAGTTTGCAAATGTCAGAATAACACCCATGATTTTCTTATGCTGAAACTTTGGAAACAAACAGTACCATAAGAAAATGTGCCTAACAAAAATCCCTCTCTGCCATAATATCAGCTATATCTACCAGCTAAACCATTGCAAGCACCTTCAGCACTGTCTGGACAAGATCCATTTGGAGATCAAGTCACCCAAATTTAAGTATTTACATTGGAGCCAGGTTTCTAAAGTCCCATTACAGCAGACTAGTTACCACCATGAAGAATAGATCATTCTAGATCCCACTGGCTAGATCTCAACCATGCTTATCTGATATTGCAGAGAAAGAAAAAAAAGAAAAAAAGAAAAAAAAAACAACAACTAAAAAAATCCACCACCACACACACACAGAGACTGGAATCTCAGACAAAGAACACATTTACTTGACTTGTTATTAATTTCACTTTTAGCCAGTGAATTCTTTGAACATTTTACTTTGCTTTGCAATTTCAATCCACAACTTTATCTGTGGGAGGTTTTATTTTAAAAAATTGGCACAGGAAGCTCAAGCTCTCATATATTTTTAATCAGTCTTATTTGAGTCTTGCTTATCAGATCTCTATTTGGCTATAATAAGCCAGATTATTATGTTCTGTCTTCCTTTATAAAGCATTTATCCAACTCCACTCCTACAGCCTCTACTACACAAAAATAACATCTAGTACATCCAAAGCATCAAATTTTTGACAAGTTTGGCTTAGCAACACACCAAACAATTTCATGACTGTTATTTTTTTTCATCTTTCATTGCTTGCAGAGAGAGTGCCAGCCCCCCTCAGAGACTCTACCCTGAAATTCCAAGCCACTGATAGAGCAGCTGCTCTATTTTTTAAGAGGTTGCCACATCCTTCGAGACACAGCTTTCAGAAGCAGAAAGACTACTAACTACAACCTGTTCAGGACGTATTTCACCACTGTCACTTCCCAGTTTAAGCTATGCAAAACAAATAAACAGCCTGGGAACCCTCAGAAGACACACAAACTTTAAAGCAAAAGGTTAATGCAAACACTGCCTAATCCCATTTCACATAATACCTCATCTCTACCACCTTCTCAGAACTAATAGGAGTACCATATGTCATTAAAGCCAGCAGCTTGTATCAAGCACACAATAAGGTCTATTCATCATTACTGACCTCACTGCATATTTTAGACACTTGAAAATTTCATTTCTAGCTAAATGATTAGATTTTTTTTTTTTTTTTTTAAGAAAAGACATGAGATTCATCATACAATTACCTTATCACCCTGCTGTGATAGAAAGGATCTTCATTACTTGCTTGTAGCTGTATGTTTTTTGGTTTTTTTCATATAACAGCTGATCAGAAGAACAGTCAGCCTGACTGTAGGGCAGGCAAAGTTTCCTGAAGAGAAAGGAGGAGCCCTCCTTTCTGGAAGCACCTGAAGAGCTTCAGCTGGGCAGTCACCCTCACTCAGGGAACACACATCACAGGTGTGGGTGGAGAGACTTGCAAAGGGGAGTCAGGGGGTAGACAATACAATTTTGTTGGAAGTTTTCTGTTGAAAGAAATCCACTGTTGTCACCAGTGTTTTAATAAATGCTAGTTTGGCTTTAATAAACATCAGGTGCAAGCGAATCTCTAGACCAATTCTGTCCAGTTTGCAGACCCAGGACATCCTTAAATCCCTTTAAGGGTTTCTTTAAAAGTTATTTGTTCTACCAAGGGGGGGAAAAAAAATAAAACAAATTAATTTTCAAATCTATATTCTTTGTGTGATTCTTAAAAACAATGGACATAGGTCTAGTTTTGTTTGTCAGCAACAAGTGAACTCTTTAGCCATACAAAGATACTGTATCTCCTAGAAAACAGCTAGAATTAAGAAATATAGTGAATATATGTAAAAAATCTAACTTTTCAGAATCAAATGTTCAAGGAAAACAGCAAAAGTTTATTGGTTACGCATACCAGTTTAAAATGCAACAAAGATAGATTAAATAGGCAAGGATTTCCACTTAGCTATGGAAGATTATAGTCAAAATATTTGCCTTTCATTAGTTCTCAGCTAGGATCTATTGCCTCAGGCAGTCCTTGCTATAATTGCTCATGTATCACCTTTGTGGCAGCTACACCCAATATTCAGCTGGTCAAAAGGGAAGGACCCCTTCACTTGGTGATCAGAACACACAACTGAGTCAAGGATAAAAATGACTACAGGTACAAAAACACATGAGGATGGACTAGAGAGAGTTTTCTTAAGTGGTTTAGTAAAACGATTTTTTCGTAGTGTATCTTGTAAAATATATGAAATCTTGAAAACTGCCTATGGGTGAAAATATTTTTTAGCTGTGCTCTACTCCAGGAACATTATTAAGAAATTACTCCTAAGACGCAAAGCATTTGCATTAGCCTTAAAAGAAGAAAATATCCTTAACAACTGGCACTGCTAATCATAATGATGAGTAGGGGAATAATTATGGAAATTTATGAAGCAACTCACTGGCATCCCAACAGGGCAATAAAGCTTTTGTTAAATAATAGGAGTGAGAGAAAAACTTTGCTCTGTTTTCTTTTTGTTGTTGTCAGTGACAAAGGCTCTGTTGATATTTCAGTCAAACTGTATTAGGCTGCAACATGAGTCTTATTGCTTGAAATAATTTCTAAGTGACAGTCTAAGAAATGGTGGGGTCTTGTAAGAAAGTAGCCTGATCCTTCCCCTCCCTGCTGCACTGATCGATGACAGTGAGCAAAGACTAGCAAATACTTGCTCAAAAAAACCTCGTTAGTGAAAATTCAAATTTGAGTATGCTCTAATACCATATGACCTTGATAGTATAGAGATATGATCTTTTTATTGCTGATACCACAAGGGTCATATGTAGTATCATGGTTTAGACTATCCAAAATTATGCTAAAAGACTGAAGCCAGTTTGTGTTCCAGTAATTGTAAGAACTTTTACAGAGTCATAACAAAGATTTATTTTATCTCCTGTGTTCATTTAATAGAAGCCACTAGTCATCGTTTAAGAAACATATGAAAGGAAAAGTAAAGAACAAACTTTTAAATCTTTTCATAAGAATTTAAGAATTTCCCGAGTTGGTAATTCAATCTAGAGCATTATTTTTAGTACCTATTGGAAAATCAGGGATGCTAATTCTCCTTGCTGTTTCACAAACTTATCTGAAGATTTGACAGAACATTTTATATTTGCCATAAAAAGCCTTCTGTTTCTGAAATCATCTACTATCAGTTTCATGAAAGTAAGATTAACCAGCTTTATAAAGTACTTGAGCATTTGTTAGGCAAGTCATGCTTCATGACTTTTTTTGATTTTTTTTTTGAAAGTTAGTACTCTGGAAAACTGCTAGTGAAACAGAAGGCTCCAAAAGACAGCTGAAGAAAGAAAGAATTTAGGATGATATAGAATAAAATATATGACTGCAAACAAGGGAAGTTTATTGCAAATGCCACTGTAATATATGTATTTACTTTTATCTAAAGGAATAATCTGAGAGATTTGTGAGTTGTCATTACAGCTAGCATCTGCATCAGGTTTCATGATTTGAATGCCCTGATTTAGTCCTTCTTTGTGACACTCCACAGATCCTGAAGGGTTTTTGAGAACTCAGGCAGCTTATGCTAAACAGATTTCCCACTTGTCACTTGTCCAAACACATTTGCTTTCAAGCTTGGATATATACTTTCCTATAACAGATAGTAGCTGCTAATACGGTATTAATAACAAGAAAATTAACCTCGGTCAACAGTATAATAAACAGAATAATCCTCATTTCTCCCTTTCTTATGATGAAGCAGACTTAAAAGTTAATCTGTCATGAAACTCTCCTGCTATGTAACTGTGTTTCTGATAAGAGCCAGGTTGGTTTGGTTGGGTTTTTTTCCCCTCCAGAAAAGGTGACTTTAAAGAGACTTGTACTATGGTGTCTGTAACAGACAGAATAAAAAAAACCTGGACTTTTCCCCGCACCTTGCCTCCCCTCTAAACCCTCTGCCCCTCTTCCATTTCAGAGACAGGACCAATAGGTACACAGATATGTAGGTAAATAATAATTATAATGACAATCCATGAGAGCTAGTACACTGTCTGTAGTCGTGCCCCAGCAAGGAGTGTGAACCTAGAACCAAAACCTTGATGCTGCATATCAGTGGATTTAGACCTTGACACATTTGTATGTGGCTTCTTCATCATGAACAAGCAGTCATTTGAATTCCAACAAATCTCAAAAACCCGGTTGCTATTTAGTAAAAAAGGATTGGGATTTTTTTTTAAACCAACTCTTTCCTGTAGTTTTGAGGGTAAACAGAATGAAAAAAATTTACTTTCTAATATCTTTTGTGAACTATCTGCATAGACAACTCTTTATTATATATTCAGAACAAAAGCTAATACTTCTATTATTGGGAAGTGCTAAAGGGCAATAATTTTCAGGAACAGCAAAACATGACAGTATTTTTTCTTGAGGGGGGGAGTAGGAGGGGAAGAGAAGAAAAAAAGATGACACATTATTCATTATGACAGCAATTGCAAACATAAAGCAAAGTTCTGGCGAAGCATTTCTGAAGGAAGAGTTTACTGTGTATGACAAATCACACGTTAATGGCCCTTTCTTGAAATATTGGATTGAATTCCTACTACTTGCCCTAGGAACCCAACAGCAGATATTTTCAAGCGTCTAGCAAGTGTTAAGACAGTAAGTAACGTTAAGAAAACCTCTTAATATTCACAAGAGCTACACACCCTGGCTTTCTGACTTCTGGTAGTCTTCACAATCATGGAACTACCTTTTGTACCCCGAATTCTTAGTCCATTCTTGAAAACAATTATCCATTAGGTTTTTTTCCTCTTCATGGAAACTATGAAGGCTTTCATTTTTGTAAATACTAATTTCAATTATGTATTTCTTTCATCTATTTTTAAACACTGGAACAGTTAAAGAGCTGGAGTCAAGATACAGTAATCCAGCTCTATGCATTTGTGGAATTTATAACAAACATTGCATTTCACACAAAGGATGAGGTTTTTCAAAAATATTTTTTTAATCATCCCAGTCATTTTAAACCCCAAATGGTATGGTTGGGGCCCACAAAATTATGTCAACCCAATATATAATTCAGGTAGATCAGTACTTGATTTTTAGTGCTGTCACTTATGTCTCCAGTTGACAGAAGATGTAAATGCTGCTTGTGATGAAAAATAATATAAAACAAGAGAGAATTGTCATTATTGATCTCACAGACGGAATAGTGAAAGGATGAAATGAATGGATAAAAGGTGAAATAGGTCATCTCAGTTCTGATGTAGAGGTGATATTGCCTGTTCCAGGTAGATTATGCTCAAAGAACTGCTATGGTCAAAAGAGAATATGATGTTACATGCAGAGTCAAGAATTTCTTTGTAACCTAATAATAACAATCTGATTAAAATATAAGTGATTGGTCTAGCTACAGTAACAGAAACTCATAGTCCAAATTCACACTGGAATGTCTTATTGGTGATGTAATTAAAATTGTCATTCAACACTTACTAATATCTAGTGCTTTTCTTCGGTGTTATGCTCACTGTTCACACATCTTTTGGGTTACTACTCTGATGGCACTAACCTACATCGTGCAGAGAGGTGGTGAGGGAAACACTATTGAAGCAGAGCATCAGCATCCTGAATTATTTTCAGTTAGGGCTTCAGTTTAGGTGTGTGTGCAGGATCCCTTCTGCCCTCTATACTGGCATTCACCTGGGGCTATTTTTATGTGCATTCTTATCAGAGTCTGCTTCTTTCCCTGGTTCCCAACTAAAGTTTGAAAGTTGCACCATAGCCTCCCTCAGCTTTATTAGCTGTAAGGTGCTATTGCTCCTCAGGCAATGAATGAACACCCTGGTCTGTCTGACCTTTTTACAGTAAAAGCTATTCACAGGGCCTAACTAAAACAAGTTAGGCATGAATCTCTAGACCAACAGAGAGTTATTAAAAGCAGATAAAATGCCTAGCCATACGAATTCGTCAGGTTACAACTTCACCAGTAGATGGCAGTGTTGTTTATTAGAGTGGACCTTCTTAAAGACTTCTTGTGGAAACACCTTCTCCAAAGATAAATTCGATTCTTACTAAGCAATAACTCATCTCTGTGTTCATGGCTAAATGAAAATAATGCACACCCGAAAAAATAAAACAAAACAAAACCAACAAAAACAAACAACCAAAAAACAAAAACAAACCCATAACAACAAAAACCTAGAAAAGTGGACTTGCTAACTTGCTATGATAATGCAGGAATTTTTCTATAGACTGGATATGAATTTTGGAGTTAGGATGCTGTTGAACGTATTTCATGATCGCTATGTCCAATCAAAACACAAATTATATTAGAAAATCACATGCTGGTCACATACAGCATTGTATGTGAGTTCTCAGTGCAAAAAATCTGGTTTAATTTTACGTATGGACCTAAAGAAATTATTGTAACACCTACTGTATGAAACAACACATGTCTCTTCCTATATGTTATTATGAATTACCACTCTTAGAATCTACTTTTCTATGGAGATAGCATATTCCAGGCAAAATGGATTGCTGAAGACTAGAAAAAAAAAAAAAAGAAGAAGAAAAAAGGTATTTCAAGAAACACTCACAACTTGCTGCTCTTAAGCAATTTCAGTTTTCAACATCCATCAGTCATTCAGGCAAACTCTCTTGTGAAGTTTTTAAAGTAATGTAAAAAGCTCAGTTGCAGGGAAGCCCTTCATATATACTTCATTGAAATTAATCGATTGCCTCATTCAGTGATTGCAGTTACTGAACTTCAACAAATCTGAAAGCATAAAAGGGTGCCACATGAATTGCAGCATTCATTTCCTTCAGCAAAACTGTCCAAAGAGCAGAGAAGATGCTGAGATAGAGTCTACCCAGACTGCCCTGTCTTACACTGATATTGTTGCTGACCTGGCTGCAGCTGATTACCTCATACAACCTCGCACAAGAAAGATGAGATTTTATTCCTTAAGACCTAAAAACCCCCAAACATTTTAAGAAAGCGTCTTTTATTAAAGTCTTAAAACCATAATCCTAGAAACACCAGTTAAAGGACAGCCTAGCTGTGGAGGCAGCTATCCTGTACTTGGTTTTGACTTTTCCTCTGTCCTGAAAGGTCCAAGTTCTGCTCTTGTGCAAGACTACCTCAGTTTTGACAGCAATGAAGAGCTTTTAATGTTTCATTCATGACACAGTGCAATCTGGGTCAAGAAAGTAGTGAAGGTAAAGCTGAAGGTAAACAGTGTACTAAAATATAGCAATTTTGGTATTTTCAGCAGATATATGAAGATACTAGTGCCATTGTACAAGGTATTAATATAAAAAACTCCATTTATTTCTAATCTATGCTCCCAAACAAGATTAAGGAACCAGTGAGTCAGGCAGCTGCCCATAAAAGCCAGGCAAGCCTGATGTGACAAGGCAGGTCCAAGGTCAAGGCAAAGCTTATGCAAAGGCCCTGAGTTCAAATGCTGTTCCCAGGCTGAGAGAGGGCCCTAAAGTAGCTTCTCACATCGGTTTCTCATCCTTTAGCCACTTTCAGAGCAGTCTGACCAAAGGCAGTGCATCTGTGTCATAGCAGGGAGGGCCCTGAGCACAGGCCACAATTGGGGTGAAGGGTTTTCATGGCCTGCTGATGCCCTCAGGCCCTGACATGCTGCAGCAGTCCAGAAAACACTATGTCGTCACCCTCACATCTTTTTCATATCTCCTCGACTTCAAACGCTAGTCTTAGCCTCTACAAGGTGAGAAGATCCAGAGTTTCCCTCTGTTTGTAGCTGAAAGGCTGCATTGCTAGACTTTGAGCACCAAAAATATCAGTAGACTCAGAGCTGCAGTACTATTGCTCAAGACAAGCCCTAAAACCACTCTGCCAGCCATAAAAATGTCACACAGCATCACTGCCCTTTGAAGTGCGGGAGGATATATACTCCTCCCCAGCTCATGCTGTGGCAGTCCACTGAGGACCTGTGTCTCTGTCCTCAACTTGCCCAGGTGGCTCTCACTCAGGTAGACATCCTGTCAGCTGTCTGTCCTCTACAAGAAGATCGCAGGACTTCCGCAACTGAGCAGGAAGAACTTTGTTGATTTTCCAGCTGGATGACTGAGTCTCAGGTCTTTCTGTGAAGGTGGGCCTCATCCCAAGCAGCTTCTGCATGTCTGACCCAGCTCTACAACAGCTGTACTATAGATAGACTAGAAAGCCAGTTTTACCAGAATGAGTACACAGTTGTGGCACTACTTATACAAGTGTTTATAGTGTCCCATTGTGAGTCTAAACTCTCATTTAAGAATATAGAAACATCTAATCAATTTAGGTTGAAAAAGACCTTTAAGATAATTGAGAAGAACTGTAAATATGCTCACTAAGTTGTAAGTGTTCATGAGATCCACATTTTTTTTTGCTCTTTCATAGCTTTATTCATTGTATGTTAAGAAGGAAGGGAAAGCAAGAGCAACTGGAGGGATCCTGCTGATGGACTGCACCTCACCTGCTGGTAGCATCTTGCATGAGACCGTGACAAAAGTTGCTGCCAAACTCAGACACAATTTGGCATCCTGTGCTATGAAAACCAGTGGATCCTGAGCTCCTGTGGGGGTTCCAGGATAAAGGTGTTTGCCTCAGAATGTGCTTCTGCTTAACATAAAAATGTGATATCACATACAGGCACATATTCCTCCAATTCAGTTATTAACACCAGAGAACATTATAGAGAGAAAAAAAAAATCTTTCATATTTTGTAAAACAAAAGAACGCTAACAGAAAGCATGTCGCCACTATTGTGACTGAGGCTTCTAGTAAGCTGATTAAAGGTTTTTTTTGTCCTAGTCTTACTGATTATTTTAACTGGAGTCTGACAGTATGAATGTAACAAACTGAAGAAGGAACATGTTTTCCCGATTACAGCACCTTGTTTGCATGTTTTTCTAGAGATAAGAGACAAGACACAATAGTTACTTCGCGCAGGAGAGCAATTCTTAGTAACTGGCGTTTGCTAATAATCTGCAAGAGTGTGGAAACCAAGTGGTTGCTATTGCAATGAAATAGTGCAGAGCTCTCTCAGCTTTTTCATATTGTCACTTATTTCTATTGCTTAAAAAAAGGAAAACAAAGTGAACTAGTTTCCTGGTATGTGGTTACTTCTCCCAGTAATTTTTCATTCAGTGTTTCAGACCTTATGGGTCAGAAATGGTCAGGATTTGCTTGACCTGCCTTGAGACCAGCTCCAGTATGTCCCCTATAAACAGAAGAAAACATTTGCTTAGTTTGTGCTCATAGTAGCAACATATGGGCTGTATTGGCTAGAATTCGTACACATTTTCTCTGAAAAAAAGTTCATTTGTGATTGGGTTGGTCAGGCACAAGAGATTCTGGGGCTTAAACACTTACGTTTTCTCACAAAACTTCCATTCACATGTTGTAAATTCCACTGAGCATCTGATTGTCTTAAGTGTTAGACCTAGAAAACATATAAAATTCTGGAGTACAAAATTTAGATCCACAAAACCTGTGCTTATCTGCCTCAAGAACTTGGGACCCTAAATTCTCCTGTGCCTATCAGCTTCCTTCGACATATTTTCTGAAAGACAAAGTGTCTGTTTCAGGACATATCAAGATCTGACCAAATTTTAACAGTGCTAAGCAATTTGAGGATTTATTTCAGACCTAAGTGTCAGAGGAAGTGGGCTCTTTCTTCCAAAAAAAACCAGCAGGGTCTAATTCTGCAGGGTCTTTTTACCCTGGGCTTGATGCCATTCTAACACAAGTAATAAGATCAAATGAATAAATATCTGTCCACAATATCCAATGCACACGAATCTAAAAGCACCTCCCAGAACCCTGGAAATTGCCACCTAGTTTATGTTGGGATGGGTAAAATGAGAAAGCATACCCAGCCTGATGATTGCTATTCATCTTGAGATACCAATTTTCCCCATGCTGTGTCAGAGGAACCTGGGCTTTCAGCCATGGGTTGTGAATGCTGCCCCTATCCCTAAAGTCCATCATAAACTCCATTTCAGTTCAACCCTCCATTGTCTTTGGTTCATTTACAGAAATGCTCAAACTCTATTAAGCACATAGTACTTAAAAATACTTAGACTTCTTTACAGATATAACACTATATGCCCAAAGTCTCCTGCCAATGTGTTCTTCTGAACACCAGTAAAGAAAGAAAGGTGGTTTGAGGTTTCTGTTCTTCCCAAATGCAACCAATGGCATATTTACCCACTGATATAAAAATAACTTTCAAACAGCCAAAAGGAAAAGAAAAAAAAAAACCCTACATTTTGTCATGCAATTATACATCAAATACTTTGCTCTAAGTATTTTACGTACAATACTGAAGTAATTCCTGTGACCATTAGTGACAAAAAATTCCTGACAGAGGGACCTTTCTTGAACTGAAAATTATTAGCATCTCACTTGGGAGGAGAAAATGGAGTTGACAGAATTTTCAACTAAAGGGCTTTGTTTAACTCTGAGGAATAAGGCAAAGTGTATTATTTCTGCCCAGACAGAAGTATTACTTAATACTTAAAAATCACTAAAATAACTATTCTGGATGTAGTCTTTGTTGATAAGGGAACAGAGGATAAACTGCTCACACAAAGAAGTAAAATGGTGGTATTGGGAGGACTGAAAAGGGAAACCTCTAAAAAGCAGTTCAACACATTGTTTAAAATTATAAAGGAAAATGAAATGCATTAATATCATTTTATTGCAATTATCTAGTCATTTATGATATTCCTAACACTGTGTGTATTTGAAAAAGCCAGAAGAATTACTACATTGACTCTCTTAGAAATCTCCTCAATTGATGCAATCTAACTGGAAAAAATGATAAATCATATTACAGCGTTTAAAATCAATAATACCTGATACCATCCTGAATTAGAAGGGAAAATATCAACAGAAAAGCATATAGTTAATTCTCTCCTTTTGGCTTCCTCCTGTACTATGGGCACTCTACGATTTTGGGTGTAGCTAAAATTCTAAAGTATTTCATTACTTTTCTACTTTGCTTACTTTGTTAAGAAACTTTTCGTGACCACCACCAATCACAGCATTGGTATCATCCTCCCTATTCACCGTCTGGCACTAGAGTATACCAATGCAAATATACTTTGTTACTCAGTAGCTAGAGAAAGGGAGACCCGTATGTTAGGTAAAATGCAGCTGAACTCTGTGAAGTCCTGACTTTGGATACTACAAAGACTTTTTATTCTGATAAAATGATTTTTTTTTCAATTAAATTAAAGACCTCACAGTTGTTCTGGTCAATGTAAAAAGGAATATTATAAAATTGTGCTCATCCTACAGGGTAACTGGTTTTCAGGTGCAAACGATGCAAACACTAACAGAAATCTGAGAGGTACAATTGAAAAATAAAATATTGCCTTGAACAACAAGAGAAGAGATGGCTGGCAACACAGGACTATCTGGACATTAGAATCGCTGAATTTCAACCATGCAGTTCCCTTGTATAAACTAGTAACTGGAAAAATTCTTCAGAATTACTGAAGCTTAGAAGAGAAAGAGGAAAACAGTTTTCTATTTTCCTCCTTTCTATTATATGTCTATGTGTCAAGAAAAAAGTAAGATTATTGAAGAATTGTTTGGAATTATACATCAAATGATAAAAGAGAAAGTGAGAATACAGTACCCTCAACTCCCCAAAAGACTGTAATTGAAATGAAAGTATATTTGGAGAAGCAACAAGGACATTTAATTCTGTAATTTTACCTTTCACTCAATTATAATTTGTGAGGTGTGTAAATCATGATCAATCTCGGTCTATGAAAATCTACAGTCAGTAACTGAACTGCTAATTAAAATAGGGTTTAGATCTTAAAAATAACAGTTTTCTAATTAAAAAAGAAAAAAAGGATAGATCGAATGACAAAACTTTCTAGACAATAGAGCAAGAGGAGTATTAGAGCATTAATGAAATCCTTAATGAACAGGCACATTTGCTCAACTAAGGATATTCAGTCCTTGGCACATGTGAAATGTTTAGGAAACCTGAAACATACTCTGTGGAACACCAGATAGGTTATTAGATGCCCTAATGTATGTGTGTTGATCAAATCAGCCCTTCATTTTTTTAGGTAAAGCTCATCAGATATTCAGGTTTTCTTGAAGAAGGGCTTCATTTATGTACTAACTTTTCTGTTTTTTTTCCACAGTATGGCAAGTAGGTAATAAATAGTTTATCCCATTCTGGAGACTTTGTTTCCATCCTTCGACCACCATGGCTTTACCACGTCTTATGCGTAATTATTTATGTCAATAAACAGAACGAGGGCAAGCAGGAAAAATAGGGACACACAATCACTTCTTCTATCAGCGTATAGCTCAGATGATGAATGTAGCAACATTTCTGTTACAGAACAATAGGATATGGGTGCCAAAAACAGCATTAATAATAAAAGTGACAATGAAAAAGTATAATGAAAAAGTGAAGTAATCTTAAGGGCTTTTAGCTCCTCTGAGAAAACTTCCTCAGCCCAAGACAGCAGTGCCCTGGCATTGCTTAGAATTCTGTTAGACACCATGTTTTGGAGGGTAGTGTGCGATGCTTGGTTTGAAATCTGGAACTGAATTTGTCTCACTGAGCCCAAAACCACCAAAGTTTCCTTTCCTGAAGTTAGTACTTCACCTGCTTGCTCCCAGCCCCAGTAAAACTGCACTGGTAAAACTTCCATTACTGTCTCCCTGTAACTGTCAGCATCCCCAGCACGTTATATAGCAGGAGGTAAACATGGGATGAAGGAGCTGTAGTGCTTATTGCTTTTGTTTCTTGCTACACAGATCTTGACTGACATGGTGATGCCTTTTTTTCATGGCTTTCTTCTTTAATACACACAAGTACTGCTGCTAGGGGATACAGAAGACTAGCTCTACAAGATACCCATCTTCCTCCAGAGTAAACAAAATGAGGCCAACACCTCCCTTTAGTGAACTGAATGAAATATGTCCTATTTGAGTTTTTAAAAAAGACAGAGGTAGGAAAATGTCTCTTTATTGGAAGACTGAGGTTAACCAAAGCAAATTCAGCTTGACAAAGCAAGCAAGTAAAAGCAGAACTTTGCGGGAGTTCAACAACATTTGAGAGAAAATTGTAAGTCATTTCAGCCAAAATTAGTCTGGCCACCAGATACAACTGTAATGGTCATGCTGGTCTAGTGGGAAAAAGGTTCACTTGCTACCATAGCAGTGCTGAATGTTCTCTGTAAGCTTACAGGGGAGAAAAGGACAAGACATCAGGAATAACACCCCAAAAGGCCACTTATGTGGACATACAAAGGAGCCAGAAGCCACCGAACAGTGGATGAGAGGATATGGAGTTCTCACAGCCCAGCCTGAACAGTGTAAATTATGTAGTTCTGCTCTCAAAGCATCAGAAAAAAGTTCTATTTGGAAAGAGCATCCAAGTACAGTTTGCAAGTGTATCACGTTAGTTAATCTTTACGGTAATCATAGGGTAAATGGCTATCTATTTACAATTTTAATTAAGACACTTCAAAACTAATTTTGCAATAACTTGGAGACACAGCTCTTCTTTCCTTCTCAGTTACACAATAATTTTTCCTTATGCAATCCTCAAAAAAATATGCTGTTAATTCTACTTCCTCACAGTGTATGGCTGAACCATCACCAACAATTTAGCATAGGTCTACTGAGATTAAAAAAGAACACTGATTATTCTTTTTGGGTTTTACAATTATGTTTACAGTTTATATTATCTCTTGAAGAGAGTGTTCACATTAATAATTTGCATTATACACCCCTCACAGAAAGATGGGGGAAAAAAGGTCCCTTTTTTTAAACTTGTGACATCATTTCACAGAACTAAAATATTGAATTATTATAATATTATGAAAACTGTATTAAAGTACGTGCATAAGTGAAAACAGGCAGAGGGCTAGCTGAGGGAAGGGAATCTTCTTATGGAAGTCTTCAGGGAGTTACTGGGGGATGGTGAATTGTGGGTTGTGGTATGTTTTGGGTGTTTTTTGGTTTGGTTTGGTTTGGTTTTTGTGTGTTCGTTCTTGTTGTTTGTTTGGTTTTGTTTTTTTTTGTTTGGGGGGGTTTCATTGTTTTTTGGTTGTTGTTGTTGTGTTTTTGGTTTTTTTTGTGTGTTTTGTTTTTTTTCTTTCCCTTGAAACATATAAATGAAAAGCACTGAAAAATATTGTCAGGAAAATACATTATTTTTTGCCACAGGTTTAATGCACATTTAATTAAAAAGAAAGCATATACTTAAGTTTTAATTACTAGAGAATAATATAAAAATAAGTGTTGCAAAATGAAAGAACTGTTGTCCATTTTTCTGGAAAGATAAAGGACCTACTACCTCAGGAAGATTAAAAATATGAACATTAATGTAATGACTAATAACAAGCTATTTTTTCATCTAGTAGATTAAAATAAGAACAATTTTAATATTCATAAGCTAGAAGAAGTAATTTTTCATGCACTACTTCTAAATAGAAAAAGGCAATTTCAGCATCTTTCAGTCTTTTACCAGTAACTGAATTTGTCATATTCTGTGAAAGATAGCTCAGCGAAGACAGTTAAAAATAATTTTTAAAGTAGTGGCACACAGAACAGGGCATTTAACCCATTAAGAGGTGACAAGAGAGAGTCAAGTAAAACATTATTTTTAACTCTAGTTTTGAATATTTATAAAACTACTGTAAACAGATGTTTGTTCTGAACACATAGTCTTGTTAGTACTTTCTTTGAAGGCTCCTTTCCATGTTACTATTAAACAAAAAACGCAAACCAAACCACACCCAAACACCAAACCACAACAACAAAAACCAAATCAAACAAACAAAACCCAAACCAAAACAACCGAACAAACTAAATTACCTGTGTCAAGGAATGCAAACATCTCTGCCTTGCAGATATGAAACACCAGTTTAACTCCTAGATTACAAACCCATCATGATCTCTTCCTTCCCCAATATAAGAATGAAATAGCTCACCACATTGTCTTTGTAGCCTTTACTATGGCCTGTATCATGTGATGCTCACTGACTATCAAAGAACTCCTAATACCAGCATAACTAAGATTTTGCCCAGTTCTTCCAACTGTCATTGTTTTTGTGATCCCATGAAGTACTGTAAGTGCTGAAATTTTTTTCATTCCAGTACTATATAAAATGGAGTGGTAGTGGTTGAATGTCAGAGTCCAATACCCTAGGACAAGGTTTTTTTAGATATTCCACATAAAGAGGGTTTAAAGTTTAATATCAAATTTACTTATTCAATGTATTTGTCATTGCATGGGATTTTTATTTAGCAGAGTGATACAGCAGTACACTGACATCAGAACACAAACACAAGATAGGTATTGCAGAACGCAGCTGAATCACCAGGCAAATGTGATACTCATGACCCATCGCATGCTCATCATCATGGTGTTGAGCACGCCCAGTCACCAGGAGGGAATGCAAGGGTTGAAATGAGGTCAATCCCATTGCTCTCCAAAGATCATTCTTTCAGCTGTCCAGTTTTTATACTAAACGTTGTGTTTAGCCACATATATACTTCCACTCATGCTGCACTAACTAGCTCAGAAAGACATCACTCTCCACTAATTATCTCAGAAAAAGCTGTTTATATGACCTGATGAGTTACTGGTATAGACACGTATTTAAACCAAAGGTTACTCTCCAGTATCCCCAGAAGTGCAGCTTTCTTTACATTAATTTGTGGGCATTCTCTACATTGTCCCCTGAGCTCATTATTTTTACCCTTCTCCTCTCAGTCTTCTTCCATTGTGGGGGGGTCAGTCACAGTGAAACTCTGACAATGTGGTACAAATGCAAAGGTTCTTGACTGCTTGACTGCATCTCACATCTGCCTCATTAGCAGATATTCATGTTCTGAATGACTTTTTCCCTCTCTCTCACCTAGTATGTTCTGTCTTTTCTTTGAATTTGGCTGAAATTTGAATTTTGCCATGCAGAGTAAAACCTATGCTGTATTCAGAAAAAAATTAATTCACACTTATGGGTCATTACAGCTGAAAAGTACTGATGTATATCTTTTATCTTCCTATCTGTTGTATGTTTTTGTTGCTAACCTCAAAACCAGTAGGCTTCTTTAGGACCTGCTTAAAATGAAAGCCAAATGCAAAATACAAACAAATTAGACGTGAACCATAAGTTCTCTATGTGAAAGTGTTTCTTTTGGAGACATGACTATAGATATGAGTTCTATCTCAAATTGATTAGAAACTTAACAAATCTTTTATTCCACTACTGAACCATATTATAAATGTACCTATTATGTCCCATTGAAATTCCCAGAACAATTTTACATAAAGAGTTGTGACCAAGGATACACTTAAGTGGCTGTGTTCACATTTGGACATACAGTGTCTCAGAGCATTAGGAGATCACATCCATAATGCAGTTCTCAAGTATCCTTTTCCTCTGCTGTAGGTATTCTTCAGATAAGGAGCACTTACCTTCACCTGTGCAAGGTCTGTTATCAGCTTGAATTTTTTGGAAGCCAAAAAATGTAGTCCAGATTTCAAAATAATATTATTGGTTTAAGATGAGATGTTCAAAGCTACGGATTTCAAGTAACAAAATATTTTACTTTGTGAGTTTTGCTTAGGCCACATTTCAGCCCAACCTTAACACTTGAGTTTTTCATTTGCAAATATACATTTAAATACCTGCTGTGAAAGCTCAGTCAGAAACTTAAACAACTGAAACAAATTAAGATTGCTCTTGTTTCCAACCCCAAGTCATAATCATAGAATCACAAGATAATTCAGGTTTGAAGGGACATTAGCAGACCTCTAAGTCAACACCTTGCTCAAAACCAGTTCAGCTACAGGTCAAATGAGCATAATCCAGCCAGGTGCTAAAAACCACCAAGAATGCGTGGCCTCTCTGGGCAGCCCCGTCCAATACTTGCTGTCCTCACAACTTTTTCTTACATTCAATCTGAAACTCTTGATTCAATTTATGCTGTTGTGTCTTGTCCTCCTACTATACACAGCTGTGAAGAATCTAGCTCCACCTTTTTTACAACCAGCTGGAACAACTCTTCCAACTATTCAGTGAAGCTCTGGAACTGGCCACAACCTGTCAGAAACAGGGTACTGTTGCTACTGGTTGATACTTGCTGCTTGAGTACTTAGGGATAATTTAGAGTCAGAAGTGCCTTAGGGTTGGTTAGGTATTACCGCCAAGTGGCTTTCTTGAGCTTACTGTTAGGACTCCTGTATGTCAATGGAAAATGTTTGGTACCTTAGAATTAAGAGCTTGGAGAGGCAGAGGATGAAAGAGATGGTCTAGAGGGAACTAATGGAACTGACTCAGGGTGTAGGACCCCGTTATGACTTCAAATTTGCTACTGAGAACAGCTAGAAGGTGCCTTCTGCCATTTTGGATCTGAGTTCAGAAAGCTGAGAACAGTCATCTATAGACACATGGCCTTTCTTTTATTTTAAGATGTAGAGTGGACAAAGGCTTTCTCCTCCTTGTACCCTAATCAGTGGTGAGAGCACTTGTCCAACATACAGCATAGCCTGGTTCAAATCCACACATTTACACAATAAAGTTAAATCAGACAAAATTGAAATCTGTTGACCTATAAAATATTCTACAAAGCTTATGCATCTGTATTGGTTTTCCCTAGGGTTGTTTGAGAGAATGATTAGCAGGTTAAGGAGAATAAATGAAAATGTTAGCTAATGCAATTTTGAATTCACATGATATTCACTAGGTGTGTTCCTGTAGAAACTCATTGATTCATTTTTTTTCAGAAGCTCTTGAAATGCATTATAGGTGTTCACTTCAAAATACCATGGAAAGGGAAAAAAGTGAGTATAGATGACTTCTAATCCCATTTGTTTACAAAATATCCTTCAAAGCATCCTGTTACTGGTCTTTCACTAGGAAAAACAAAATGTCCCAATTAAGATGACAATGGACTTTCAGTTGAAATCAAACTGAGTATCTTGCAATAAGCAGGCAAAATGATGTAATAACTATGCACTTTTCTTAATACAACAATCATAATTTGCAAGTCTACTACTCTGTAATCCATATTTGAGAATATTTCATTCCTAAATGAAATGCAGACACTACCTCAGTGTAACAAAACACGTTCAATAACACAAAAAAAATACCATATACAAGCTCAGAAGATTTGTTAACTGAAAGAAGTTGAAACTGCTGATGAAGAGTAAATGCTTAAAATCAAAATAATACTATGATAGTCACAAACGTTCAGATGCCCTTTAACTTGTACATAACAGCCTCACTTAATCATATGGTGTGAGCAGGAAGCTCAATAAAATGTCAGAATTAAACTATTAACCTCATTGATATCACTTACAAAAATACATAGAGTTCTTTGAAACTTGTTTCATCTTTTTTTTCCAATGAAGTTTCTAAAGACATACTTAGACAAGATACATTTATTATGTATTTGCAAAGACATCTTATTTTCAGACTTATGAACTCTTTGGCACCGAATGTCTAGATGTTTGAAATAATTTGTTATAGGCAATATAATGCATTGAAGATGTTATTCTGAGCTCAGTTTACCTATTTATGCAGTTGCTTAACTACCAATCTCTCACAATTTGATATTATAAACTAAGCAGTCAGAAGATATATAAATGGAGACAGATGATGATACTCTGGACCACATGCAAAAAGTGAAAAATTGCAAGATCATATTTTGAAACAAAAATCTCTACTAGTTTATAAAAGTCACCCTTAAAAAAAACCCTCAGTTTTTAATCCTTCATACCTATTGATTGGTGTACATATAGTAGGGCAGCAAATAACTAGCTGTTTATCTGTATGGAATAGTAGTTTAAAACATACCTTCAGACATGGACTATTGAAAATGTTTACTGTGAAACTGAAGGGAAAAAGTAATATTCTTTTTACTTTGGCCCTATTTTTTCTTTCCTTTGGTGACTCTTAAAATAGACTGCCAGAGCCTTTTCTCCAGGTCTCATAAATAATATTTTTTTTAATACCTTAGCAAAAGCAGCTCTATCAACAGGATCCCTGGTGAATGGCACTCCAACCTCTCCTCACATGCCCTTCTCAAATTCACCAGTGTACATGAACACAGTGGAAACTTTCAGCAGGTGTAACAGAACCTGATTGCCATGTATATTTGGCTTCTTCCAAACAGACTGTGGCCTCTTGAGATATTGCACTAGACTAGTTAAACAAAATAAAGGGAATTAGCAATAGTCCTTCACCAAACTGCTTTAGCTAGAGTCAAACATATTGGTAGAGTGGGAATAGAGAAACTGTTTTCAAACAAGGATTCTAAACTGAGTGACAGTTTCTGTACTATACAAATTAATGAAATATTCTTGAAATAGCCAAATCTGTAGAGTATATTAGCAGAGATTTTGGTCTCCTGTTTCATATAACAAGCTACATAGTTTATTCTTAAAGCTTCTCCAATTGCCAAATGTTGCTAATACAAAATAGTATGACAACTGCCTTGGACTTTGACAGAGATTGTAAGGGATCACGTACAAGCCAGGCCAGCTTTCATTATCAAGGCAATCTCACTATTGTAATGGCATTCAGTTTGTATCTTTAATGTTAATGGTTAGGCAAGAAGAGGGCACAATAAGTGTACAACCCAGCTGCACTGGGCAGACTGGATAGGGAGTGGTTTAGCTGTGCTATTGGAATGCATGCTTTCAGACTGGAGGTTTTTGGCTCCAGAGGCCAAGGATGAGAATAGACACCTGTCTATACTCTAATTCGAGTCTGTACTCTAATTACTCTGTGCCAAATTGATTAATAGATGAGCTTTTCTTTGTAGCCGCCAAAGAAAACTTTTCCGGTTAGTTAAGCTCTTCTGAAAATATTTCTTTCCACACTTAGTATTATTTTATATGTCTATAAATACATCTATTTTATAAATATACGCATATAATAGGTAGATAGATTTCCTTCTACCTTGCTTTCAAATAAAGTTCATGTTACATGCCACTTCAGCTTGGCTACATCAGAGCATTCACCAAAGTCAGGACTGGTTAAAACTTATGGGGTTTATTCTCCTTTTGTCAAGCATTTTCTACATACAGAACATTCACATGGTGTAAGTTACAGAAGAAAAATGCATGAGACAGACTACTGCAAATAAGTGAGTAACAGACAGTTTACATGATTGCTGTTTGTTCACAATGGAGGAAGTTGTTAAAAAGGAAAACAGATTCAGTAGCTAGAAATGTAAGCAGACTCTTAGTTAAATCTACCTACCAGGAGATTTGCTCAAGCTAAAGAGAAATCTACTGTACCACACAGGGCAGGATGCTAAATGCACACAAGGTTACAATGCTAGAAAATTCCAGATTTCTAAGCAATTTTACACAATCTAAATTGCAGTAAAATTTTATTTAAAAAAAGATTTTTTTTTCTGATTGCCTTCAGTAAATGGAGGTCAGTTTAAGAGTTTATAAGCATTCTTTAGCAAAAACATAAGAAAAATAAAAATACTCCCAAACTTCTAAGTCATTGCTCCAAGTCTGGATAGTTGTTTACTGCTGGCTTTCTGATCCTATGGACTTGTTATTCTACTTCTGGGAATCTTATTTTTCCCACTTACATATTTAACCATTGTTAATATTAGAATTCTAAGTAAACAAACTATAAAAAATACAAAGTTTTTGTTGTTTGTTTTTTGCACTAATCCAATTGGATGCATGGAATAGAAAACCTGTTTATCTACCCAAATGGTTTAACAAATATGGATCAATGGTAAAATGCATAAGCAGAAATATTGTCTACTGGTTGTAGACTTCAGCTCTTTGCATTTTCTGTTTCTTAAAATGCATTTCGTTTGTTTTTAAATAACAGTTTCCTCAGTGATATTAGTGAAGCTTTGTGATGCCAGGTTTTTAGAATGTGGTTTACTCTGAAAGGATAAATGCAATGTTTATCTTTAGTAGAACTGAAACTCCTTGCTGATGAAACCCTGTGATGGCTGAAAAACATAACATCTATTTTTTTCTAAAAAAAGGTTAAGCTTCTGCAAGCAGCTCTCTTAACTGAGACTCACCATAAAAATAAGCTCGTCAAATAGCAGTGATCAGAAAACACTGCAAATATTTCTCTTTTGTTTCTCTCCATGTATGTTCCACAACTTGAGACTAGAAATTTGATACCAAAAGTTTATTTCCAATGACAAGCAATCCTGTAGCCACAGTGGGAATAAATTATGCAATTTCTATGCTTTACCTTTCACGTGAGACTTTCGCTTCAAGGCACAAAAAGATTAAACAGTGGACTGGACAGAGCAGGACATAACATTTCAGTTTAAAGAGTCAAAGGTTGTACAACAGCTCTTATTTTGTGTCTGAAGCAAATCAACCCAAAATTTGAATAACATCTAAGTCTTCCTTTTACAAATGCGAAGTATAATTTTAAATTCCCTTAAGCTTTATTTTTTCCCCACTTCATTTAAAATAATGTAAGATATTTATCATCAATTTCAATATTTAGTAATTTCAGACAAAGAACACCATCTCAGCTGATAATTATTAAGGAGTACCATTATCAAATAGCTGTTGTTTTAGTAACTTTTATGTGGAAGTTGATTCAAATTGTGTTCAAGTCAAAAAAATAACAGATATAGAACGGTCTAACAATTTAAAATGAAAATTGTGTAAATTTGAAGAATGGTGTAATTTAAGTGCAATGTACTGTAAATTTATTAATTCGGTAAATATCTAACACAGATCCTTACGCTTCTCCAACCCAAATTACTGTGTTGCCTCTCTCAACTTCCGTGATTTCACAATTTAACTTATTGAGCCGTCCATCCAGGATAAACAGAGATTCCTTGGAAGGGGTCATGAGATACTGACCAAAAAGGCCACTGTCTTTTATAAGACGGTTCTTACTGTTCCAAGGCCATTCGCCCGCTTTGACAGGCTCCTTCAGGCTCTTCACCATCTTAACCTTGCCAGAGGAGAGCTCCACAAAAAGAACATCAGTTTGTGTGCTGGAGCTACAGTAGACATTGTATTGATGAGCTTCAGTGAATGATGGCTGAAAAGCTACATCAGATATGTGCAAATTAGTGTGAATGTCAAATGCATCCTGTATTTCTCCTCTCATTGTTATGGACTGGACCCTCATGAGACCTTTTGCATCATCAATGCTGACAAGGTAGTGTCCATCTGGAGAGGCATGTGGCGTGCCTGTCACGTCGCTGTTGTATCCAATCACAGAATCGGTAACGCTATCCACTATAAGCTGTGGTAGGACAGCCCCGGTGGTATCAGGCTTACAGCAGATAAATAGATATCCTCCAAGATGTGTATAAGCCAGTGACTGAGGAATACAATTATAATCCTTTAAACTAATTGTTTTGATGTAGGACATAGTTTCTAGATCAATCTTCTGGAGCACAGGCTCATCCTTATGAAGAATAAATCCAAACCTGGAAAGAAAAGCACAAAATCAAAGAAAGTCAGAGCTACTGTGTGCATTACATAAAAATAGAGAAAGCCATTATATGCAAAGTAAATGAGTTAATATGTGCAGCAGTGTGCTGCTGTATATCTCAACTTCAAATGTTTCAGATATTATGCAGTTTATAATATGTAACTTCTAGTCTTCTTGCAATTGTAATTTAGAGTGCATCAAATAAAATGTCTAAAAACCTTTTATCTGATTAATGGGTAAAATATATTTTTTCCTGCTGACGTAGGGGAAAAGGTAAACATTACTCTGACTACACCTATTCAGTTATAACTTTTACAAAAGCCAGGAAGAAGAAAAAGATTAAACATCAATATGAAGTACATCCCACATACTTTAATTCACTTCATATAGTTCTTCGACTTTCTTGGGAACATAAACCAGCACTCATTGTTATTCAGATAATTATCTGAATCATCCTCATTTTAATTCAGTAGAAATGAGTATCTTTAAAGGATTTAGATTTATGCTTCCAAACTATCCAAGCCCCATATTTCTTACAATGTATTGCCCTTTATGCTTCTCCATACATCAAGGAGTTTTCACTGAACTTGAATAATATGGTTCAACTCCAAAACTCTAGAGATGAATGTTTTTAACATTTAAATATAAACTATATGACTATTCTGTAATGTTAATGTATAATTTATGACTGAACAATCATTTGACTGTATAAACGCAAACCCCACCACTCTAAATATTATGGAGCCATGTGGAAATACACTGGTTCTGCTTATAATTAAAGTATCTTTCACAGCACTTTTCTCAAACAGCTGTTTTCCTTTGGCACATTTATTAACATTTTTTCCTCTGAACCTTTGATTCTAAGAATGAAGCTGAGTGCTGACATATAATTTAAAAATACCTTTCACATCCTGTTGATATAAAGCACTATGACAGCCAGAGTGTTCCAACTGAGTTGACAATAGCACACAATACTCATACTATACTTTGCAACTCCATCTTTACTAAGCAATAAACCACCAAAGTAACAGGCAAAAAGGTTTCAGGACATTGTTCAGTCAGTTCTCCCAACATACAACAGGTTGAATTATATTTGCTTCCTACTGAACTAAGAATATTTTTAATTTTAGCCCCATCTTCTGAAATCCTTGCTTCAGTATCATACAACCACAGAACTACAGAATGATTTCTATCATCTTCAAAGAAGAACGGATATTTCACTTAGGTCTGCTCCTATTCAATATAATTTAACAGTTTTTATTCTTAGAAGAAATTTAAACTACATTTAAGTTTATTAATATTTATGTTGAAAGATAAACCTACTATAGATTAGTGATGTCATTTGCATAAATTAAAAAATAAATATAATGCTCATGAACCCTTCTCAATTGTCATTATTTTAATGAATTAAAGGTATGTGAAGGCAAGGGAAAATACCTAATTTTAGGTCAATGTGATGGCAGGTACTGAATATAATAAATACTATTAAAGAGTTATTTAATCTGTTTTAATCTGAGTACTTTACACAATGCAGACATTTTTTGCTTTAACTACTTTTGATCTCAATTTCAGTAGTGAACGCAAAGAACACTTTTTTTGCTCGAGTTTGGTAAGCTAACTTTGGGTTTGAAAACATTTTTCTCTTCCAGTATACCAATACACAGTCACGGGGAAAACCAGGAAATCTTTTTTACAAGAGAAAGAACAGGCTCTCACAAAGCTGTTTTTTAACTTACATAGGTATTTAAGCCACTGACTTATATCCAAGTGACATTTTCAGATATACATAAATACACACAAAAGCAATTATGTGATTTAGAAAATCCCATCAGACACTATCTATGTAATTAAATATATAATACTTTTGAAAGTTTGGCCTATTGTTTTCAGAAACAGTATTAAGCAGTTAAAAATTGTTTTCTGTAATATATCGGTCACTTAAAATTCAAACATATTTAATACATTATATTTCATGGTACCTTCATTTAGCTGAGGAAAAAGACTTAAAATTTCACTGTATATTTTGAGCTGCTGTCTAGTTTCTATCCTACTTCAGAGAAAACACAAGCAAGTTAAAAACCAACAAAACAAAATATTTTCGACCACAAAGCAAATGTAAGAATCTAAATAAATATATTTTAAACTGGACAAAAGCTTAAACAACATGTTTCTCATATATCAACCTGACAAGCAAGAAGAATACAAAATCTTCGTCCTTCTTGCACACCTATTTATCTTAAAGATTATTTCAGCTGATAAAAATTACTCTTTTTTTCAGAAGTAAAATACAAATGCAAAACAAGATTAGCATCAATTAGCTAAGCCGGCAACTCTTACTTGCTGATTTAAATCCTGATTAAAATGATTTAAATCAGTTTGATTCAAAGAAATCCACCTTACTTACGAATACTTGATTAAGCAGTGTTAATAATCAATTTATGTGACATTTTTGCATTCAAATGTCATTGATTTCAAAAGGAATATACAAGTTACTAATATTTGCTTCTCAAATATTATTCCCAGCAAATGTTTTTGAATCACAGGTACATTCAGCTTACGTTAACTTTGGTTGCATAAAACCTGTGATTAACAAAACAGTGAATACACTCTCTAAAGTTAAATTAAATATAATGTCTTAGATACCTTCCCTAAGTGCTACATCAGGTGAAGGTGCAGAAAGCCTCACACTAAACAACTGGCTTTCCCCATGGAGGAGGATGTTACCATTGGTTTGTCCTCCAGCTTCTCATTACCTGGTTGTACCTTCTGCAAGAAAAATCCCCTAAATTCTGCCAGCTAAGAGGTTTGCATAAGCATTCCCCAATGCATGCCATTAAGAGGAATTGTGGGATTATTTAAATGCATTTAATAGTGTCTGGTGATTAACCTGGTTGTTATGAATAAAATAGTTTAGGTGCCAGAGCAGAATGTGGGTATAAACTTTCCCACTAGCACAGGCAGATTTTGTTTGTCTACAGCTGTGGACTCCAGATCTTCAGAGTTAATCACATCTTTATTCTAGAGCAAACCGGCAGACATGTTTTAAAACATACAACAGCTGCTAACATATCACGTCCCAAATATTTCAACCACAACTTACCAAAGCATTCTAGTTTCTTGTACAGATTGTTCTTACAACTTAAATAGTGCCTTCAGCTTTGGTGATTGAGTTTACCTGAACACTAAAGAACCTGGTTTCAGGATTGCTACAACCTCATCCTGGCACTGTGTTTGTTGCACTTGGGAGATCTACTGTGCTTCGCTCTGAAGCTAATAAGATACTTGATTTTATAATTTCCTACTGCAGTAGCTAATCATATATATTCTGATAATCAGCTACATCTGAATACTCACAATGTATCTTGTTCTTGAAGTGTGCAAGGGGCAGTTTAATACATTTTTTTTTTACTGTGATTGTTTTATGTTCTTGAATTTTCTCAGCGCTGTAGATCCAAAATTATTTACAACTATCCATACTATTCATTATGTTCTGCTCATTCCTGAATCTGAAAACACTGCTTTACAAGATAAGCTTTACAGTCCATTCTTTAAGTAGCAATTTCTCTAGTCCAGGAAAAACATAATTCTACTTTCTTGTAATGTTAACATGCTAAAGACTTTTTTCCTTATAATGTTTTCTAGTTCAAACATTAAAACCCCACTACTTTGGACAAAGTTATAATATTAGCCTAGAAGTTAATGTTTTAGGAGGTGGGTAGGCTAAAATATCAGCTATGTGAGCAGAGTAATATACTGAACTTAACTAGCAGCTTTTACTTACTGATTTCAACGCATTTTACAAATATTACAACAAGTGAAGAAAGAAGCTGAATGACTTGCTTAAGGCTATAGAACGATCCATTGGCAAAGTCTGGATGAAAACACAGGTTACCTAAAGCTCAATGCGGCTTCTAAGTGGTCATGCTACAGGCTACCATTGTAACCGAGGTCCTAAAAAGACAGATAGGAGCAAGTACAGACAACTAAAATATAACCTTTTGAAAAAGAGTACAGGAAATCACTTTGTCAAAATATCTGTGAAAATTAAAATCAGACATAACTTTGGACCTGGGTGGGAGAGAAGATCCAAAGTGGGACACTGGAAAACCTTCACAAAGGAACTGCCATTCCCCAGAACCAGTATGGCTGCCAAAAGTAATTTATCAGAACTAACAGGATTGTAACAATACTATTGTTCAAATTATTCTTTCTCAGCCTGTCATATCGTCCGTAACTGTTCAGTGCCCCAGTTAAAATTCAGTAAAGCTGGACAGAGATGTAAACACCCAAACAGCCCAATAATACAGATGAAAAAGAAGTGGGGAGAAAAATAGTTTCAAAGCTGCCAGCCTTCTTGGATGTAAAAGGATTTGGCAAGCTGCGTGTTTGATATATTTGTGTGGCTGGGTTTTGAGAAGCTGAACAAATCAAAAGAGGTCTGATTGTTCCTGTGCCTGCGAGGTTTGCCTGATTCTCAGTCCATGAGAATAGTGAGGCAGAGGTGTAAGGATGGGAAAAGTAATGGAAGCTCTGGAGGGAATATACAGAAGGGAAAATGGGAAGCGAAGAAAACTGATAAGGAAAGTTAGTACAGTAAAAAAAAAAAAAAAAAAAAAAGAGAGAAATTATACTTTTGTTACTTAAAGATGACAAAGTATTTTCCAGGTCGCTAGCAGCTGAGGAGGATGATAAACAGTTTTTTAATAGGAATGCAGATCTGTCAGGTTAGATAATTTGTTCCTGATAATTTTGAAAGAGTTGACTAGTTCTTAATATTTTAATAAATCTCAGAAAACCAGGAAAATTTGCAAAGTCTGGAAGAAGAGTGTTGAAATATTAATAAGATAAAGCCAAGTACCCCAGCTAAGCTGAATATTTTGATGCATATCACAGGGAAATAATAAAATAGATGATATGAGAACCGACTACAGAAAAATGTGAACATAATGCCATCAACATAGGTTTATGGAAAAATGAACTTTGTGAGACAAACCTAATTTAATTTTTTCATTAGAAAGCCTTGCTGAAGGTAACTGAATATCAGAAGTACATACCTTTCTAGTAATAAAAACTGATACCTGAAGGAAAAATAATTTCTCTGCAATCAAATGTAGCTATCAATGCAAAATCATCATTTTGCAGGGAAGTTTTGCTTCTGCTTGGTACCAAATCTGATGCTTCACAAAATTTTCACAGGCAATTTGAATGTATATATGTGTCCATGACACTAAGGTTGTCAATAATGACAGAAAAGTCATAACATTAGTTGCTCGTTTAAGCAAAATATGTTCAAATGTAACCAAGTGTAAAATTGAGCAACTTCACATGTGAATGAGGAATGCAAGATGAAGACATAGAACAATATCCTGAAAAGCAGGATCATAGCAGACATGCAGTTCAGTATGAGATCTGAGTCTAATGAGTCAAAAAACCCAAACCAAAACAAAAAACCACCCAAATATGAAAATTAAACAAATCAAAACAAACAAAACAAAACACAAAACCCCCACAAACAAACAAACAAACAAACCAAAATGACAAAAAAAGCCAGAAAGAGGTAAGAATATTGCAGCAGTCTCATATCTGTGTTCTACATTAGGGAGACCAAATTAAGAATATTTTATATTGTTTTATTTCTGCCTTTCTAAAAGGGAATATTAAAAAAAAAAAATAGGAGCAAGGAAAAATCTGAAAATTATTTGAGGGAAGGAGACAATTATTGTAAACAAAGTCTGAGAGTATCACATATATTTAGCTTACAAAAAATATAAATGCAACGTAACTTATTTACAACATAGATAAACCTGAATGGAGAGAACATACTGTTTAGTAATGTTGTCTTTCACAGAGAAATTATGACTGCAGACTGAAATCAGACAAATTTAAATGAGAAACAGGTAACTTTTTCTAACAATGGGGACAATAAACCATTGCAACAAACTGTCACAGAGATGATTAACTTTCTTTAGTAGGAATCTCCTTGTAAATACTATGATCTGTTTTGGAAGATTTGGCCAAACCCAAGTACATGTAGATTTATAAATATCAGATTAATTATGTGAATCCCTGGATGACTATTTAAAATGTTAAAAATCTTTGGTATACACAGAAAGTCAGAGAAGATGTTCTCATGGTCTCTTCTAGCCTGTGAATATAAGAAAAAACCAATTTTTTGGCTTTGTTCATAAAATCAAAATTGCTTCAGTACATCAGATTTTAACCTCATACTACTCATCCGTTTCATGCTGAGATTTCAAGAAGCAGCCAAATGTTTCAAATCTCAGGACATTAACTGTGATTTGACACAATACCTTAGCTCATACAGATACACACAAAAAAAAGTAGTATGCAGAGAAGTCTGTCTTTCTGCAGGCCTGAGGTTTAGATGCCATTTTAAAATCCACTGTAGAGATTTCTTTTTAAAATATTAATCTTACACTGTTTCTAGTCTTAATTAATTGTGAATTTCATAAGTGAGTTACAACTATACATATAACTGTAACAGCTATAATTTCACTCAGGCAGAAAGATGTTCTGAGGCTGGATTGGTCATTCCTTTGAGGTTTGTTGATCTAAACGCAGAAGATCTTGGTGGATAGGGTGGAGGAATAGTGATAGGCTACTGACAACTGCTTCAGAACATCTACCTGCTTGCACACAGCAATGATCAGCTGCAAATAAATTTTAGCCCACTGTCCAATTGCTGTCTTCTAACCACCAGGTGAATCTGTCCGTACTTCCCTCCTGTTCAGTATTAAGAACCTTCTCAGCATACCAGTGTTAGATTATTAACTCTGCTTTCATTGCCAGGTTGGCCTCCATCTTTCTGTTGAGGAGGCAAGAACAACTGTAAAAAATAGTACTTAACAAATTTGTCAGAAAAGAGTATTGCAAGCCACTAAGGTTAAAGGCAGCTTTGGGTTGCACAGATTAGTAGATATATATAATAAAAGAGGGTGATTTACCAAAGTTGAAACAAAATGCTGTCCTCCAGTTGTGTCTATAGGCTCAGTGTAACAGGGACATTTCACAAAATTTCATTAGTAAGAGAGTTTTGTTGGAGGTCTCAGTAAACCAAACCAGTGAGTGCATGGGCTGAATTTTCACTATCCTAATTTTTTTTTCAATTTGAAGTAAAGCAAAGCTATTAAATCTGAGTAAAGAAGTCTGCACTACTACTCTATGTTCTCTGTATAGCAGAACTCAAGCCCCAGAGCTACCATAATCTTGTAACTTTTCAAAAGCACTTAGTTTTCTAAAATGATTAAAAAAATACAGCTATTCATAATCATGTGATGAAATTGTGTCTGTCGCCTATGCACTGTTAGCCTGGTTTTTATGACTAGGCTGTTGGAAAACAACAAGTAATACTTGAGAGTACATTCACTTTTCCTAAATGATTTATAGAGAAATGGTGGTGTATTTAATGCAAAGTTTCCTCTCATATAGATTGATATGCAGAAGCTTCCCACTGTTCATTAATCCCTGATTAATATTTATGAGAATCTCAACCCTCCTGTCTCTTCTACGCAGTGAAATCATGCACAATATCAGACAGCATATAAAAGGCGTTTGTCGGAGTGCATATTGGGATCCTGTGCAACTCAAGCTTGCAGAACATGAGACTAAATCTTCACATTTGCAATAACGTATTTTACAGCTAATGCAAGTGGGAATCGGTAGCCTGTGGGCATATTACTCCAATTGGAGTATATGCTAGAACCGTGAAATCTGAGACTCCTTCTTTCTTCACTCTCTCCATACGAATGAATAATAAAGATTTTAATCCTAGATTTTTCAAGATTTTCAACCATACATTGTGACAAATAGTTAAGAGAATAAAGAATAGTAATGCTTAGTAACTCCATAGCACTTTCTGTATGAGTAGCATACTAGGTTTGGCTGTGATGGGCTTAATTTTTTTCGTATCAGCCTGTATGGTGCTTTGTTTTAGATTTGTGAACAAAAGTGTTGATAACTGACCAGTGTTTTAGTTATTGCTGAGTAGTGTTTGCATAGCATCAAGGCCACCTCTGTTTCTCACTCTGCCTTCCCCACAAGTGGGCTGGGTGTGGGCAAGAGGTTGGGAGGTGATGCAGCAGGGACAGCTGACCCTAATTGCCGAAAGGGGTATTCCATGCCATATGACATCATGTTCCACAATAAAACTCCTTCTGAAGTAGTTGTTGCTCCTTCTTATTCCATGAAGCATGAATATTAAACTCGTATTTTAAAAGGTATTAATTTTGGAAATCTTACTGGCTATTATTGTTATATATCTACATTATCATTTCTATGAGTCTTACTCTCCTCTCTCTTATGACATCCAATTTTCATGTTATTTTTCACAAAATTTCCATCACCTTAAATTCCACTGTTTGTGACAGGTATAAAGGATAAAAACAAATTTTCTTTTAACACAAATCGTGACATGGTATTCAACAGGTGACTTCCACTTATGAAAAAAGTGGAAGTGCAGACTATGTTACCACAATAGGATTTATATATCTAGCTCCCTTTCAGTGTCCAACTGCTTATTCTATTATTGTCCTTTAAGGTGGTGAGCTGCGTTCAAACCAGATCTAATTCCCCTGCTACTATAGAAAAATAGTTCATTATATATTTGAAAAAGTAATGCTGGTTTTATATAAAATTCCTGTCAAGTTCTTTATCAAGTCTGTTCAGCCTAAGTAGCTTTGACTATTGCATAGCACAATGGGAATATTTTGCTTTTGAGGAATGAGCAAGAACTCCCTCTTCCCCTTAAATATCTCACTGTTCTTATATGTCTGTTACATCAGCGTTCTTTCTATCTATGCTAAAAATGCTGTAAGTGTGATTTAAAAGTTTAAAATGTGTACAGCTTCCTGCCCTATTTTTCTGTGGGTTTTTTCTATAACAAGAAGCTAGATTTCAATAAGTTTATTACAAACATGTTGTAGAAATATCATTAGTCGAACATGTTATACATTGATAACAGTAAATTAACTTGAAAAACAGAAACTTGACTGAAATATTTAGTGACTCACCCAGTTCAATGGAAGGTTTCCTGACTACAAGATGTCACATTTGTGTGCTTAACTCCCCATCTTCATCCCAGTAGTACCTAAGTAAGATTTCTCCTATTTTCTAGTATCAGGAAAAGGCTTAATGAGAAACTTAATGCCAGAAAGTTGGTAATTATTGTCTGAACTTCAGTAGTGCCACATTTCAATATCCCTTTCCATATCTGGAAAGAGTTGACATTATTTTCAAATGAAAATTCGCAGCCATTACACAAGGAGGTTGTATATTGTCCAGTCTTCTCTGAAGGCATTTGACATAGCCGTAGGGCAAACACGCATCCTGTGAGTTTTGTATTTCATAGTTCATGTAAAGCTGATTAAAACTGACAAAAATTCTGCTACCATTTTGTTACAACTATGTATAGGTGTGTAGCAAAAGATCCGTAGGCATCTAGGAATTTTCCTGTCTTCAGATCCTTCTTCTGTCATCTGAATCCTACAGGACAGAGGGAGGGATAAGAGGGGAAAACCCCCACACTGATGCAGTGCTGAGACTGCATGAAGTAGAACTCTGAGGCACCTGCAGTTTACTCACTCTCAGACTGCCAAGTTTTAATAGAGGTTTGCATTATTTGATATAAAAAGTGCACACATTACTTAACATAAATATGCATACATATATATGTGTATATATAGCAGGTATAATATCTCAGTCTGCAGCTGAAATATAGGGAGAAAACGATACGCTAGGGCATCCCTCCTTTGACTGTTTTTTCTTCTAGTACCAGAAGTAGATGAGTAAAAATCATTTTTGCCTCATATATTCTGGGCTTCAGTCCTAATGTTCCAAACGTTTCCACTGTTCCTCTCTACACAACCCTTTATCTTCCAAATTTGCCTACGAGGAGCCCACTGATGCTTTTTCAGGCCAAATGGTAGGATCCTTGAAAGTGATGACCTCTCCTTTTCCTCTCAAGGGAAAAACATGCTCTCTCCCCTTAGGATTAAGCATAAATATTTTCATGACACAGTTGATGAACTGGGTAGTTGAATGCTCATATTTCACTGTCACGTATCATTTAGAATAGCTGTGTTAGATCTCCTTTCCTGCAGGCACCTGCATTTCTATGCATAACTACGAATGTCTGCATATGAGTTAAACATCTAAGCTGGTATTTTTGCCACCAGACATCTACTCCATACAGTCAGAATCTAGGGAATTTAGGATGACCAGTGCCAGAGCCCTGCAGGGCATGAGTAAAATTGCCTTCTAGACTCCACTATCTCTATAGACTAGATCTCCACTAACTATAGCTGACAATAGGCAGTTTACACCCACAGATACACTGCATTTTCACACCTAAATCTAGGTGCCTACAATGTGAACCTTGCACTCACCATAAGTACCCTATCAGAATGAAAGCATAATATCCAAAACCAGCCTTACAAACATTTGGACAGATGTGGAAAATTGAGGGTGAGATGACTAACACTGTATCACAATGTAAGGGCTACAATTATGCTTGAAATGTGATGGTCTATTTCTTCAAGCCATTATAATCAGTTCAGATATCACAGAGCTGTAGAGGTTATTTAAGCTGTCCTTTATGGTCAGAAATTAAACTGGCTGCTTAGAGCAGCAGGTAGCACTGCTACAGGTGCCTGGATAGAGAGAAAAATGTTCTACGAGTTTCCATGCAAAACAGCTAAAAATGCCCCTGCCAGAATTTTAAGAGATCTCTGAAGGTGGTCATCACAGGTCTCAAAGTGTAGCTTTAACAGAAAACCATGAATCCACTTTGCTTTCCACGGAAAGAGTATTTTTCCAACCATAATGATCAACTTCAATATCTTCTCAAGGCTAGAGAGTCATAAAAGAGACAAGTAAAAGCTCTTCAGAGTCTGCCTTTCATTTTTATCTTCTTAGAGTTTGCAGAGCTCTAAGAATTGCATACAAATCTTATAAATGAATTTTCCAAAAGCAACTCTAACACTATATCTCAGTGGACTATATTTTCATGTCACTATTGAAGTATTTGACATAGTCTGTTAGAACTAACACCATAGCCTACTGTAAAACATCAAGATGGAAACACTTCATATGACTTTTAGTATCACTCATTCAGACATTGTATTTGCAAATTATAATAAATTTCTTTCATGGAATACTAAATATAACAGAATGTGGCTAGTAATCATATTATATCCACTGATTTTAATTTTTTAGAAAATTTTCTGGTTTTAAAAGATGAATTTCAAACCTATTTCTGTTTGTGCAAACAGGAACTATGAAAGCTGTGCAAGGGAATGGTACGGCACGCATGTTACACAATTTTTCACATTCTAGAGAACAGACCCTGGGTGGACAACCCAAGAAGAAATTCAACTGAGTTTATTTGAATTTGCTGTATTGGAAAATCTTCAGTTCATCCCATAATAATACTGTGTCTCTAGTAGTTATTCAGACTGGGGGACAATACTGAGACCTGTAGCTATAAAAGTTACTGAAGATGCAATCTTATTTTGATGGGAAGTTCTAGTCAAGTAAAATATGAATTACTAATGGACCAGATATTCCGTACCAAGTTCCAAGCCATGTGAATTCTGACACTGCATCTTCAAAATTGTTTTTGCAAAGTATCATTACTTTCCACCCTTCAGACAGAGCAAGCTAGTTTGTATCTCATATGTACAAAGAATAGCCAAACAAGATTCTAGTGTGGAGCTGCCAACAAGTGGTAAATTATCAACCTGGCTTCCTGAATGTTACTTTCTTCCTTTAGACCATCCATATATATTACTTACTAGTGCAACTGCGTTTGTTATAAAAGAGGAAATACCTAAGCACTGGTTAAAAAGATGAAAAAAGAAAAGCTTAAGAAAATTCTTCCTAGAAATGACACTAAATTTCACTATACTTTTTTTTTTTAAACCAATGTTTTAACATAAAACTGTATTTATTGTTGAGTTCAGAAAGATTAATGGAATAGAAGATGGTAATGATGTAAAAACTCATGTCTTCTTTTCATTTTTCTTCTAGCCCCACACCCACAGATTACTGTCATGAAGTCAGCAGACATTTTTTAAAAAAGATATCTGAAATAAAACACTCCAGGAAAAATATGTTCTTATAACAGGAAGCAAATAAAAGAGAATTAAATGAGCTACAACAAAATTATCTGTACAAGAAGCAAATACCAGCATTGTTTTACAGAAGAGAAGTTTTTTAACCTGTATAACTTAATTCAAGGACATAATAATAAACATTATCCACTTCACCCTGAGTGAATAACATCGTGTTTAAAGCCACTCAACACTCTACACATTAGGGACCATTTTTTCAAAACTTATGCAAAAAAATCAACCAAGGAAGATAAAGCTCCTTTACTACAAAGTCTGATCAAATCTGCTGACCAAATGTTTTGTGGGATTCAAAATAAATGACATTAACAGCCCATGAACAGATTGTTAGAGGATCAAGGTAGCTCCTGATCCTATAAAAAACTTCTAGTCTGGCAACACAGGAAAGTATTACCATTTAAACAAAATTCTAAAATAGAGGTGTGCTATATCCCTTTTTTTTTTTTTTTTTTTTTTTCCTGATTGAATGAAGTTATCCACAGTAGCTCTGTAGAATGAAATACTAACAATTAAGGAAAAGAAAAAGGAAATTTTGTCTAAGAATTGTTTTCTTAGCTGTATGGCTCAATTGCCTTCATTGGTCCTTTGAGATTTTTGCCACCAGCAGAGGAAAAAAAAAAAAAAAAAAANAAAAAAAAAAAAAGCACTTTTCCCTGCTAAGATTTTCTAATAGCTTAACATAAAACATTGGCAACCATTACTTCCTATTTACACTGATTTATTTTACTTCAGAGGCCTTGCATTTTTACCGTTTAAATCATCACACAATTCATTTTCCTTACTTAAGTAATTTTAAAATACACCATTTATTTTTATTGTCATTTTCTATTACAATTACTGTAGTATATTGCACAAATTAAATATCTACATCTAGATTAAAAAACCACACTTTTTGTTTTGGGAGTATTTCTGATTTCAAAACCTGTCAGCATTGCAAGGGCATACCAGTCTTCCCCTCAGGAAAATTACTGTTGCCTAGAATAGTTCATCTCTAGCAAGTTGCTGAGGAAAGACCTACCTTTAATTTCTGCAGTTGAGAAATGGTTGTTTGATGATAACAAAAGGCTAAGTGGATTTTGCCCAATAGCTATTGCTCATCAGCACAAGTGGTGCCTTTCTTTTGAGTACTATAACAGTCTTTGGCCTTTGAAGTTTGTTTCCCTAATTTTGTTCCTGACGCTCTCTACAACATTAAGAACACATGCTTAATATTTTTGTTTTGCACCAGAAAAGGATTTTTCCTCCTTCCTTGGTATTTGTATATAACAGCATTAAGCACAAAGCATCTTCTTAACTGAGGACATATTTAAATCTTGAGAAATATCTTGATAATTCTCTATTTTTGTGTGTGTTTCGGCATGTGAACGTATATATTCACAAGCATCTGTAAAAGATTTTTGTACTCTTCATCCATTTTATTTATCTACTTGTTGCAATTGCTGTAAATGAAATATTTAAAAATGCCACCTAAAAAAAAGAGAGAAATAACAGTTGCAGCAGTAACGAGTGACCGTGATAACACACCTCAGAAATACGAACATAGTAGTCCTAAGAAATAGGAATGGGGAAAAAAAGGGTCAAAAAAGAAGAAAATTAAAAAACACAGAACAGAAGGTTGTGGGTTCACTCTTATGGAAAATTACTAATTTTAGTATAAAACAAAATAATCACTATCAGTTGTTAGATAAATAAAAAGGTTGTTCTGATGAAGAACAGAATTTGATGGCAAATCTCATTTTCTAAAAGTATTGACTATTTTGTTATACTCTGGCTTGAGAAGAAGTTCTGGGTTTTGAAAACTTCATTTTTTTCTAAGTTCTTACAGACTTGCACATTAAATATCTCATCTGTAACTTCCCAGTTATTAAAAGAAGGAAAACATTGTCTATAGAATAACAGGAATTATCTGAAATTTATAACTCGTGGGAGGAAAGAGGAAAATTAGTATAGAGATAAAACTTGCTTTCAATGAAAATCAATACTATTTTTGTTCTTAATTGTGGATGAGGATTTACAAATACTTTTTTAGGATGAAAAATGGATGCCAGCAGGGACCTAATACATCAGAAGTCATATACACTTTACAGGTTTACTTGATAATATTGTTACAAAGAAATACAGATCTTCATAGATTAATTCAGAAAGGAACTTAATATTCAATTGTAAGATCTATGAAACCGACATTTTTAGATCTATGGGAGTACATTCTCTTAGTAATGATAAAATTCCTGATTAGATCCTAAAATGAAACAGAAGGATAGATACAGTAAAAGCTGAAGAGGGAAGGAAATCCCACAAAAGTCTTGCTCTGCTTCACAGAGGTGATAACAACTGCTGAACATCACTTGAGAGAGCTGACTGAGAGGGAAGTGATCCGTATAGTAAATATTCCAAGATTTCAAAGACTGATATTCACATATTTGTTCTGGAAACACTGAAGATCTTTACTCTTTTTTAGTATTGCTTTGTACATACCTCATAGAAGTGAACATGTTTTCTCTATTCCTATTCTCAGTGAGAAAATTCAGTGTAGAGGGGATTAAATTGGATGACTGAGACCCCAAAATCAATGATGGCCAAGCACACTAAAGTTATTCTTTCCTTCTTGCTTTCTTTTTCTCTCTCAGCACATACTGACCATTACTTGGAAAAATAAGGATATCAAGGACTTCAAGACAGCCATACCAGACAGAAGAGAAGAAATATCATTTCTACAATGGCTTGAAGGAATCCTGATCAGTGCTATCTTCTTAGAGGAAATAGATCTCTTCAAATCAAGCTTTGTGCTCAGAGCATGAATTTGAATAGAAAAAAACTTCCATTCCTAGACAATAAGCGACAGAGGCTGGAATGAATAAGTAATTTTTGAGTAGTAGTAAGCTTTCAGTAATGGACAATAATGGAAGCATAATTTCTGAGTTTATCCCACATCATATTTAATCAGATTAGCTCTAGACTCAAAAAAATGAGCACCACAAATTTAATGCTGCTGAGCCAAAGTGAATGACATTGTAAGCACCATCAGCAAAATCCTAATTCTTATTGTGATAGTTTCCACTTGGGCAAAAAAATCACAAGTGATACAATCTTTGAAACCCTTATTTGTGAGGGACACTTTATGCAAGTTGTCTTCTGCAACTCAACTAGATAAAGCATCTAAGTGCTTACAAGAGAAACTTACAAATTTCTTAACTAAAGTCTCATGTTGATAACAAAAACTGTATACTAACTGAAACCCTTTAAAAATGTTGTTATTATTATTCATGATTTCTATTTTTTTTTCTTTTTTAGAAATTTTATTACTATTTCAGTTTAAGATTTTATTTGTAGAGCATTTAAGTCATATATCACTAGAGATCCAGAGGAAGGAAATGGGCTGTCATCCCAAATTCATGTTGAAGAATATCTTCAAATGACCAGCATGTAAAGAACAACTGGGAAAATGTCCCCATAGCTGGCCAGATACTGGTGACTTTTTCAGTAATTTTTTGTAGATCTTGCTGGAAGACTTGGCTCATTTTAACATGTTGCACATAGCTCAGGACTTCTGACTCACATTTAGTGTACATTTGCACAGGACAGGGATAAGTCCTGAATTTTCAGGGTACCAGTGATGCAGGAGTCTATGAGTTGTCTGAGAGCTCTCTTGTGGAACTTGCAACATGTGTATATACACTTCTTAATTATTGCAAATTGTTGTCCAATGATTAGAGTGTTCACAAGAAAACAATCCAAGGAATTTTAAGACAAAGCACCTTAATTTCTACATTTTTAGAATCCAGGAATGTATGAAACTGCTTGTATTATATCATAAAGGAACTTATCCTCAGCAAAAGTTTATTTGTAATGTTAACAGCAAAAGTGTTTTTCTTTCCTGTACCTTCTAGGGAAGGAGAGCTAGCAATTTAATAAATAGAAAAAAAATTAACTTCATTTTTAAAGCAATAAAAGTCAAAGAGAGGGCTAGCTGCACACACACAAAGTGAACAAATGACATTACTAAAGATGGTCCTAAATGTCAGTGCAAGGTAGGATAGGATTAAAAAGATCTGACACTCCAGAAAATGAGGTAACATTAAGGTGGGCAGATGTCATATGGAATGCACAGCCAAATTTATCTATGCCAAAAGAAGTAGTTCAGCACTAGTAGAAAATGACTAATGAGGTAGAGACAAGGACTACAAAGGTGATAAATTACCTATGTCAAAACAGTGTCAAAAGATCTTTTTCTTCATTTAAAAAAATGAAGTTCATACACTGTTATAGCTGGGGATATGCGAATATACAAAATAACATATACTGAACCTTAACATGATTGTTTTATCTGGTTTTTTGTTTGTTTGTTTTGTTTTGTTTTTTGCTAGTGACCCAAATTAAGAAAATGCTAGGCCGAACCAAAAAAATACTTTTTGTTTTTAAAAAATATGATAAAATAAGGGGTTTGGGACATAAAAGCACCAGAGATTAGACTTGTGTTGAAAATGTATTATTATTATAATGGAAAAAACAAACAACAAAAAACAAACAAACAAAAAACCAAAACAAACCAAAACAAAAAATCCACCTCCAACAAAAAGGCACATCATACCAAGTTGCTATGTTCTAATTTGTAGATAACACAGGGGACTGAGGGTTAGTAGTGGTGGCTCTGTTAAGATATAAGTTCGGATATTTTATCCACAATGAAATGTTGCACGCTGACAGCTAGGAACCTATGAAAGGAATACAGAAGAAAGAGTTGTCTATCCCTGTAGTTTTGGAAGTTTCCTTAAAGTCTTTGACTCATATGATGGAACACCTTATACTTGGTGCCATCTCAAGGCATATCAAGGATAAGAGGGTCATTAGGGACAGTCAACATGGCTTCACCAAGGGGAAGTTGTGCTTGACCAACCTCATAGCCTTTTATGAAGACATAACGAGGTGGATGGATGATGGCAGCTGTGGATGTGGTCTACCGTGACTTCAGTAAAGCATTTGACACAGTCTCCCACAGCACCCTCACAGTTAAACTGAGGAAGTGTGGACTACATC
>VWYH01006948.1:193345-207613 GCA_013399365.1 Pampusana beccarii
CAATGGGTTCAAGCTGGAACACAAGAGGTTCCACTTAAATTTGAGAAGAAACTTTTTCTCAGTGAGTGTAACAGAACACTGGAACAGGCTGCCCAGGGGGTTGTGGAGTCTCCTTCTGTGGAGACACTCAAAACTTGCCTGGATGCCTTCCTGCGTAGCCTTATCTAGGTGTTCCTGCTCCGGCAGGGGGATTGGAATAGATGATCTTTTGAGGTCCCTTCCAATCCCTAACATTCTGTAATTCTGTGATCACATAAGCATCTCAGCTTTACCAAAAATTACAAGATAAATTTGTAACATAACATCAAATAAGAAAGCTTAAATGTAATGAGTAAAAATCTATTCTAAATGCTTAAAAATAGAAATATACAAATGAAAATTTCCAAACAAATTTTCACTATTCCAAGGTCACAGATCTAAAACACAGCACCATTCTGGCTGCTGTCAAGGAAATTAACTCCAGCCAACCCAGGCCCAGCACAATTTTTTAAAAATAATTGTGGTCTGGTAGTTTCTTAGGAAACATACAGAAAAAATGGTTAATTACATAATTCTAAGACTACCACAAAGCTAAGAGATGAATCTTTATACTTTGGTTTATTTGGAAAACCAAAGAGTAATTAAGACAGCACTAAGATATCTTCTGTTCACTGGGTATAACAAATTATGCACCATAATTGCTGGGATTAGTTTCTTCTTATAGTTGATCACATTTTTATACATTTCATTGTGTCACGTCTTTTCACATACTGATACATGCTGAATTTGTAAAAGCAGATAGGTACTTGGAGACAAGTACAAAAGTTATTTATTTATAATAATGGTTGAGTTGGCCATTTCAAAGGGACAAATCATATTACGCTAAAGGTAAATATTCTTGTGATGACTTCCGAAGATGCAAAAGGGAAAAACTTACAGTGTAAAAAACATTTACAGTTTAAGAAAACTCCCCTTTGCTTCAGTAGAGTCAACTAGATTTTACGCCAGTTTCTGGCCATTTCATGAGCTAATGGAGAAAGAGAAGTAGAACATAAGGAATTTTGCTTTACTAGCACTATAGTTTTCTAGCAGTACAAAGGCTGGCTGCTATCCCATGTTTTAGGTAACATCTGAAGGGAATTTTCATTTCTAAATGGCCACAGTGAAGTGGAAATATTTTTGATTTTTTTTTCTGTTGACAGTTGGCATTTTCAGTTAGAGAGCCTTGTCAAGTTTTACTCAAGCTACCTAAGAGAAAAAGATCTGGAGCATGAGTTGAATAAACTGGTCAAGCCGCATTTGTATTGTATTGTCAGCTGACATGGGAAAAGGCAAGAAGGATTCCAAAAACAAGATAGTTTTCAAAACTGATTTCTTATATATATGTGTATGTGTGCATACGTATATATATATTGCATTAGAAACAATTACAGTTGTCAGTGCATTGTAAATAATATTTTTATTTTAGCTAAATTTAAATGTGCAATTAAGTATTAATTCTATTCCATAACACTGAGCTGAAAATGAAGTTTAAAATTCAAAACATTTTCTCCATGAATTCCAAAATTATCTAGATTAAAAGATGTTATATACACCTCAGAACATCAGGTCTTTGCCAGATTTCAGTGACAGCAAATCTTAACTGTATTTGTGGAGTGCTGGAAAAAGCTTCATAACTTCTTTAGGTGCTTTTCCACAGACACAGTTGGGAATCATTACTGCCTAGTACATTTTAAAGCCTGCAAACACAGGTCATTTTGAGTTAAAGAGTCGAGCTGAAGGAGGATACAGATGAAGCATAACTATAGGCACAGAGCATATTTTGTATGTCCGTAAACGATTGGGAGTCTCCTAGTTTGAAGACATGTTGTGGTTACATTTATGTACCCTTAGGTTTTTGGGTGGGGGACATGTAAACAGAGGAGGAATGAAGTTAATAATGTAGGTCTGATACACTAAAGAGTATCTGCATATTTTCTAAAGACGCACTTATTTCAACAGTACTTGCTGCTGCTAGTGGTGGTAGTTGAACAAAGTAAGATTTAGAGCATTTAAACTGTCTGAACAGAATCTCTCAGTGTTTCATTCTTCATATTCCCTCTGGAAGAAAGATGCTGTAAAATTCACTAGTTAAAGCAGAAAAAGACTTTCTACTGTTTCCCCTCCGTCTTTCCCAGAAATTCCTATGAGATTATTTTTCAAAAGCAATACATTTACGTACCACGAGGGTCCTTCTTTTGGGAGACAAATACACAAAGAAGAGTGACTACAAGGTTTCCATTTAGCACTACTCTCACAAAGACACAGAGTGGGATACTGCAGAGTGAACCTCTAATCCAGATGGACCTCCTTTGTGTGCTGTGGTACCATGTAGGATTCTCTGATACATTCCACAATCACCATCAGAAATTGCAGTTACTTTCTAGATCTTCTCTGCTTGCCCTGGAACTACTGAGCTTCCTTCTCCAATTCCTCAAGCTTTCAAGTTCTTTGCCCTCTAGCACTATATATGTTTATAGCTTGATGACTAAGAAATGTTTCAAACATTCCACTTCCTTAGTGTGCCTTGTTAATTAAATTAGTAAAATATTAAATTACCCCTTATGTTTGAGCTATATCATATTGTCTACGTGAAAAATTCAACCTCAAAATTAATTCTACCTCTTCTGTTGATGCTTTGTCTACAGTTGACTCATCATTTAACAAACACTTCCGTTGTTTGATTTGCAAACCACTGAAGGAGAAAGTTATTTCTGATTATGTAGGAATTTGGAAGCAAAATAATATTTTCTGTTTGCTTATTTGCACAGAAGTACTGAAAATGCTCTCACAGTCCTTCAACTACTTCACACCTCTGTAGGGGCTTAAACTCCGGAATGAAGTGTGAATTTACTGAATCACCGCCCCACATGAGTTCCATTTAAGAAGGTTCACAGGAATGCATTGGCAGCACATTCCAATTACCTCAAAGAAAAGCTTAGTTTTTGGACTGTTTTGTGCAAATGAATAAGTATGATTTTAGAAAAACTGCTTCTCCTATTACCATGCACAACAGAGAAATAAAAAAGAGAAAACCCCCCTCAAACTGAGAATATTTTAACACTATTCAGATCCCGAGCCATCTCACTAGCAAGTTGATTGCTCATTCTTCCACTTGTTAGGTCAGGTAACTATACGACATTTAAAGTATTTGCTAAAAGATTAAAACTTCTAAAAAGTTAGAGTTACTCCATTACAGTGAGTTCATTTAATACCGCTTTTGAAACATTTTACAGCAGTGTAATGATAGACCTTAATTTATTCCAATTATCTTTTGTTCACTTCAATTTACGAACAGTGGAGCTGAAATAATCAGCCCTTTTGCTCCTTAGGCTTCCAAGAATGTATTTTCATAAGTATTGTACAAGTCATCTTTTTGCAGCTATCACACATACTAATTGCAAATGTCTATTTTACGATAAGGAACGGTATTTAGCAGATAATTAAGGAGGAGATCATTGGTTGCTCTGAACTGCTTTGGCACAAAAAATAGTTCACTGAATAAAATTTTCTTCTCAGGAAATGTATAAGGCCAAATATTGAAAATACATATACGCAGTTCCTAAAAGGTGCATCTACAAAATTAATAAGCTTTGTTTACATTTGTCTGAGTAACAACTGAAAAAACACCCTTAGTATTTGTAGCATTTATTACAGATGAATAGATCTCATCCTCTCTACTTTCGTGGCCCCAGTGTCTGATACCTTTTCAACACAACTGGAGGGAGAGGGAGATTTTGTTTTTCAAGCTGTGTGCACTGAAAACATAGGCATGATGGTGTGAATGAAAACAATGCTTTACCTTCATTCATTCTCTTGGTATAAGTCAAAATATATTGGCAGCAAGTGCACGTCAGAGGTAAAACAAAGCCCATGATGAAAGCAGGACAGGCTTTTTTCAAGATATGCGAGATGAACATATAATTTCTTCCCTTTGCAATCTTCTGACTTTGAACAGCAAGCCTGGGCAAACTTCTCTAAGGGTTCTTCCTGTTCATAATTGTTAGTGTTTTGTGCCACAGCCTCTTTTTCATTACTAAGAATTTCTGTGCATTGCACTACAAGTAGCTGCCACAGAAAACTCACGAAAAGCCACAGGAAACTCTGACTTTCTCTGAGCTCTAAGCTTCCCTTTTAAAAGTTTTGTGAGAAAAAGGAATTTTATTTCCATCATGAAGGAATGCTCAAAGGCATGAGACCATCCCTCCCTTAGAGTCAGCAGGTGAACTAGTCTTGTGTCAAAATCACTTAGAAATTTTAGAATTAAGTCTCATACATTTTTAGAGCTTTATCATGTGGTGCCAATCTGATCTACCTGCAGCTGAGGGGCTCTCTGTACAAACAGGGATTTGCTATCTGCAAATATCATTGGGGTGCTGTACAAGTTATTGGGAGAGAACTAGTGGACTTTTACTAAAACTAAGATAAACTAATATATTAATATATTGTTGTGTTTTTTTTTTTTTTTTTCCCAATAGATATATTTCTAACTGGTTATTAGTTACACAAACATTACAACTGAAACATTGGTTGGTTTCCAGTGGTGTTTGGCTGCACCAGGCTGTTTCTCCTTCATCTCAGTAGCAGAAGGAAAGAGTTTTTCTGGAACATAAAAGAGGAAGACACCTCACCACACCCCCAAAACTAACTGATGGTACGGCACACCTGCCACATATCTCACACAAAAATGATAAATCTTCTTTTCTTGTCCTCTTCTGTATACACATCAACTGTCCACCAACTATAAAAGAGGGTTTAAAAATAACAGAATTGGTCGATTCTCCCTCCACTTATTTTGGCTCATGTCTACTTTGTTTCCTTAGCTGCTGCTTTGAAGGTTCATCACAGTTGTACAGAGCATGAATGTTATCCTGGCTTGTCATCAAACCAAAAAAGTTATTTGCCCTGATTCCTGATGCCCTGTGTGTACAACCAAACATTCCCTCAGTAGGAAAAGTCTGGGAAAACTTTTTTTTTTCCTTGGCATCAATTACTGTTTACCTCAGACTAAAATTTTATTACATATTCAAATGTCTGATCTGGGGGAAGCTCGTCCTAAATTATTTGCTCCTCAAGAGAGCATTAAAATGTGTAGAGTTTTCTTTTTTAATAACAGCCCATTTCCATTTTCATATATAAAAATAACCCACCTAGGTAAATATATGGTTGCATCACTTCTGAACTAAAATTAATGTGCAATAAGTTATAAATACATTCTTATGTATTATTACCCATTAACATTTCAGATACTATTAAAAAGAAAAAAAATAATGACCCACAATAGCTTTAAATTCTTCACCATTATTTCTGTTCCTATGTGTCATCAAACTTACCTATCTTTACCTTCTGTCCCTTATTCTTTACACTGATTAAAGAATAACGGATTGGACAGAATATGCAGTAGATGGTAATATACTGTAGATGTTGGTAGATCACTTGCGTTAACTGTATTATGAAACTTAATTCATACTTTTAAGTGGTAAGCCTTTTTTGCTTATAAATGCCTTTATTCAGAAGAAAGTTTGGTTCTGAACGCTAAATTGGTAAGCCATGCACACTCTGTCTTCTGCTCCATCATTCAAAATTTTAGTTTACAGGTGACAAACACACCCAGCTACAGAAAGCTTTCTTTTTTCTGGAAGAGGCTGGTGTTGCATGGTCAAAGGGAGCTGACTTTATTAATAAAGAGGGTCCCTGAGCGGTTAACTGTACCAGCCAACTCAGTCAGTGGGGTTATTTCCCCTGTAGCTGTTTTTCACTGTTCACACTCCTAAAATGCTCTCCTGGTTGGTATATACACTGAAGAATAACCTCAAGCTTTACGTTTGTTTCCTAACATCCTTAACGAACATCTGCTGTTATTGAGCATTTATATTGTTGACTGGTTACTCATTACAGTTTTCCTGTATCACTACTAATTTGATAAATACAGTTAATTTAAAACCTTTCCTGACACACTGCCCACATACTTCATTTTTACTTAAACAAAAAAACTTTTACTTAAACAAAAAACCAAAAAGTAAGTCACAAGAATTTGAGTTATATAAAGCAAATTCTCTAATGACTAACTTCACATAAATAGCTCTTGAAAGAATACATAAAAATCAAAAATACAGTATTTGTCTACTTAGTGGGATTTTTTTTATTATTTTCTAGAAAAGGCACTCAGAATTCAATAGCATTTCAGAAAACTAAAATAAGATTCTTTGCGTTTCAAGTAAGCTCGTGAGCAGGTAAAAACAAATAATTGCTGCTGAATTAATTTTGTTTGATAAAATGCCCAAATCTACAGGTTTAGCATTGGAAAAATTACTGCAGGATTTTTGTTAGACTTCAGAAATTTTCTTTTGGCATGTGAATGTAAAAAAAAAAAAAAAGTCACAAGATAATTATATTAAGCCTGAATTGATATACATGTTTATTTTACCTCTGCAGTCACTTGTCCATTTTTATTCTTTCACTGTTTAATTTGATTTCATATTACTTTTTTTTTATTTATGTGGGTTTTCTTTTATTCTTTAATTCTCTTTTCTCCTAAATTGCACATAGGACACGTGAAACGACTCATCAGCTGAAGGTAGCTGTGACTCACCCTGCAAAGCAGAAAGCACCTACTTGACCTATTTAGCCAAAATATCAACTTAAAATTGTTTGAGTTAGATGAGTTCCTCACTAGCTTTGGACTGCACCTATTTTTCTCTTCCCAATTCTGGATCCCCTCCTTGTACTATGTTTATCCTTATTCATATTTTTCTTTTCTTATTTACATGAAAATTAATGTATCCAAATGTCAATTCTGTTGGGGTAGAACCTCCAGTACTTGATAGTTTATGAAGCAGTAACTTTCGTTCTCTCAAGGCAAATTTGTTCCAAACGTTGCAGAATTATTGAATGCTTTTCTAAGGCTGAGCATGGGGACTGCACATTACTTTAGGGACACAATTTGCATTTGTCTACTCAATTCAAGAAACGTGGCAGTAATGGTACTTAGAGTCAATTTACTATGCAGCTATATCAATTTACACATTCCCTTTTAAATTGCATATGGCTGATTGCTAATTTACTTGTTAGTTAAAAGCTTTGTAGAAAATTTTAAAAAATTATCTTTCATCAACAATTTCTCTTAGAGAAGCCAAATGTTTTTTGATAAAGAAGACCAGATACATCACAGGCACATAGAGAGTAAATTCTGGAATAAATTGTAAAATCATCCTAAATTGCATGTTTTCAGGTTTAAAAGACTAATACTCACTACAATCAGAAATTATCTCTTTTTTAATGGAGATGCATATTTATAAATGCAACTTGAGATTTTAGCTAAAAGTGAATTATGATGCTTCATAATTGCAGGACATCTAAGACCATCCTAATGAAAGTATTTCTATGGAAACTTGAATTTAGAAAAGGAGAATAAACAATTGAGCTAATTATTTGCAGAGGTGTTTTGAGCTTTTGAGCTGAAATAGGGTTTTTTCACCTTGCAAAGACCCTAACAGTCTTATACATAAGAAATGCTAATACATAGTAATGCAATACTCAGACGCACAAGTCCTAAACTGCAGAATCTTCCAGTCCCTACAGGTACAAATGTTACAGAAAATATGAAAAGAAAATGATATTTCACATTCCTACTAATGTATTCTGAGGAAGAAAGAGATTTTAATTTAAGAGTCCTTGGGGAGGTCTTCTAAAGATTTCTGCTTTACTCCTCTATTAAGAGTTGCCCTATTTTTCTCACACTCTCTTTCTATGTGCCAGATCTTTTAAAATCCAATCAGTCACTCTGTCCCATTCTTCCATAGTTAGAGTATTTCTATCACAGCCAGAACTTGTCTGTTCTTTGGACAAACACAAAGACAATCCTATGTTCACTGAGAGAAATAACTAAGGTCCCAAGAATTTACAGTGTTTCCTGGCTTGGATTACAATATGAACCCTTTTAACACCATATACTCAGCACCCATGAAACATGACCAATTTTATTCATGCACCTAAACAGAGTTCATGTCATATAGTCTATCAGGGTTTGTTTTAAGAGCAGAGAGCCTGATAAAAAAATGGTAGAAAGAACTGAATAAGGAGAAGCTAGCTCATAAAGAGTTATGTCATATCACAATTCCTGTTAAAACTCCAAAAGTGCTTTTTTCTGGTCTGTTAATCAAGAGAATAGCTCCAATAAAACATATATCTAATACAACACGGCAAATACTATATATAGCAACTGCTATTATTTACAAATTCCTCAAGAAAACTCCAGATGATATTACATCTCAATTTTAGTATGTAGAGCAGTGGAACTTTTGAACATTTGGTGAGATAAGGAAGAAAAACTCTAATGATAAAAAATTCTGATATCTACCTTGTTTTCAATAAAACTCAAACTTACATTTATTTTGCTTATGAAGAAGTATGTTCCAAAGCAATACTGAAGTAAGTTGTATTGTCTCAGATTTTCAAGGTTTTTAAACTATATTTTCTTTGGAGACAATGTAATAATTCGATTTGAGTTAATTATAATTCAGCTAAAACTTACCTAATATGGGTAATGATGAGGGTTGTAGTTGGAATGAAGAAGTCATCCACTCTGTCAAATTGCTTTCCCACTGGCTGAGTATGGATTGTGTGATGAGGAATACTCCCACTGGCTTGTGTTATCACCTACATAAAGTAACACCATTATATACTCAAGAAATACTCTTTCAAAATTTATTCTCTACCCAAATAACACAGTGTTGCCTCTGTAATCCATCTCTTGTATTATCCTTCAGTTACCAAGAAAAAGAGCACAAATTACAGTGAATAAAGTTGATCAGCATTACAGATTTCAGACAATTGTTACAAACCTGACCTCTTAATCTTCATATTTACTTTTTCCCCTCTCTGTTTTCCCTCACCATTATCTATATTTATAGACTGCTTCTAGCAGTTCTCAGTGTAAATTAAGTTTTTTGTTTACTTTTTTGTTGGTTTTTTTTTAGTTTGTTTGGGTTTTTTTGTTAAATTTCTTAAGTGCTTGAGCCACAGTGAAAAGTTAAGATCTTATCAACTGATCCACAGGAAGTTATGGCTATGCTTATTCCCAATTCTTGTCAATCATGAGGTAATTCAACATAGCACAGACACATCTCAGAAGAGCAAACTGATTTGAGTTTACACATTCCTTAAGTTTTTACAAATCAATTTTCCCCAAATCCCCAAATCTTGGACCTTCTCTGACGTACATGTTTATGGGTGAATAAAAGAAAATTCCATGTAATAGGTACTATTATATTCACATCTGTGCACTTAAGAGTGGATTAAAAAAAAAAGAAAATAATTTATTATCTACACTGTAAGGAAAAATGAGAGTGAAGATGATAAGTTGATTTAAAAGGTGATAAGACTGACTCAATTATCAGTCATTTTCTGGGGAGGAGTAACAGCTAAACTCCCACAAATCATCTTGCATACTCATAGTTACTAACAGTCTGTAGGTGCTAGAAAGGTGTTTTCAAATGTTACTAATTTTTCTGCTTGAGCTCTGTGTTTGAACTTCTCTTATTTTTTATCTTATACATATTTAAAAAAAAACCCCACAATCCACAAGGATTTCATTAACTTCTAAAGAAAAGGAAAGCAACTTGAAATAAAAAGTAATTCTGAAATTACGACAAAAATACGATCACCATATTCGCGAGGGATTTCTTTAAGTAAGGAAGAGAAAGTAGTGAAAAAGTAGGAATGCGAGTACAGCTTCTTGAAATGTTTCTTTAGTGACTGTCCCTAGGCTTGCCACTTCTCATAGGCATGGGAAAAGTAAAGATTTTTAATATTTTACATCTGACAGATGCAATACATAAAGATGTAGCTTGTCACCTAAAGAACATCAATATGATTTTAGTGAAATGGGAATATGCATAAAATCCAGTTGGTCCTCTAATTAGGGACAAAATGTCATAAACAGCAACAGTTTGCTCTAAAGAGACTGGCAGTTACAAAACAGGCTGCTGCTTTCAGCTGTATTCCTTATCCTTCTATCAATTTGGCATTGTCACTGCTGAGTAAGGGTGTCAAAAATAAATCTCTTAACTTTTTTAGCCAAGTCAGTTGTCTGAATTGTTTTCTGGTTACCTGAAACCACTCTACTGCCCTTGCTGGGGTCATGATAATAGTGCTTTCAGGAAAACATACAAAATGTTGCCATTACACAACTCTAGATTTCCTTGCATATAATCATTCTGACCATCTCACCTGCAAAGTTGGTGAATTCTTTTCCATGTTTCCCCAGCTTAGCACCCAGACTTGATCATGTGATTTATCGTAGTGTAGTTTCACGGGAACAGGATCTGTACTTACTGTCTGAAGCACAATAAAAATATAAATCTTTAGTTTCTGTCACATTTTCAAAAGAAAAATATATATGCTTGAATTCAAATGACAACTGAACATGCATTTCCTGATGTTTTCAGACTGTATTTAAAAATTTTGTTGCCAATTGTAGAAACAGTGTATACCGAAGCTATTAAGAAGCTGAAAACAAAGATTTTACAACAAGTAAAAAAGTATTAGCTTCCTTCCCTACCATCACTCTCACTTTATACACATCAGTTCAAAAATTACACCAATTACTGGAAAATGCCTAAAAAGAGAAGTGTATTCTCAAGCCACATACTGAAATCAATGCAAGGTGTTACTACACAATACTGCATAAAACCAACACAATGTTGCTACACTCGAAGCTTCCTATCTGTGCTAAACTGGGTACATTCTGTTGAAGTTGGAAGGACTTTTTTCTCATGTTTTCCAATTACAGTTGCTACTTGTGGTAGATTTGTGATCAGAAACCAAGTATTTTCCCTTCAACCTTGAGGACTGTATCTTGAGACAGCTGAGGTCTACACTTCCTTTGTTATGAGAACTGAGGACTTCAAAGGTATGAAATGGGAGGACAACATAGTTGATTAAGAGACATTCTGCGCGAGGTAAACAACTGGAGGGATTACTTTTCAATTTTCATCATTAAAGCAGAAACACTAAGTGGAAATTGTTTTTTAGTCTCACCATTACGGAACTGTAAAGCACAGCTTGTTTATCAGTTTGTCAAGGAGAGTACCAGCTGGCTAATTAAGTGAACCTAATTTAAACTAATGATGTAGATCCTCAAGATAATGTACTAATGGCTGTCTGAGACTACTGATGATACTTAACTGTACTCCTGAGGTGTTGCAAGCCACAGCTTCATCTAGGCAGAATTTGTTTTTCCTTTTGAAAATGGAAAACGAAGCCAGGTTGTTCCTCAGCTCATTTAAAATCAGAAAGATATCCCTTGAAAAAGGTCATTTGTGTTTGATAACATTTTTCTGCTGCAGGCTAGAACACAAGTTGTCTAAAATAATACTTGGGCTGTTGTATAGCTAATTCGTTCAGGTGTGTCAAATTCCCTTTTGGCTTCCCCAGGCAAAATGTCTGACCCCCGTGCATTCTGCTCAGGGTCTGGGCTGTGGCACTGCCAGGAGGAGAAGAAAGAGTTGCCCGCAGACTCAAGCCCAAGTAAATGCAGCTCCCATGAGAGGAACCAGCTGCAGAAAGGAGCTGAGAATCTTGGAAGGAGACTTTCACAGATGCTTCTAGCTAGCCAGCCAGCAGTATGGTGTGCACTCTCTTTACATCAGCATTCCTCTAGGCCAAGGGTGTGAAACTCGTTTTCACCGGGGGCCACGTCAGCCTCATGGTTACCTGCAGAGGGCTGAATGTAATTTTAGGACTATAAATGTAGAAGTAGTTACTTTTTTACAGTCCTAAAATTACATTCGGCCCTCTGAAGGAAACCGTGAGGCTGATGTGCCCCCCCCATGAAAATGAGTTTGACACTGCTACTCCAGGCCATCCCAGTTAAGGATGTGCTGCCAAGCAATAGTGGACAGTTGCAGGTGACAGTGCTTCCTTTCAGGAATTTACAAATGAAAGCAAATACTTCTATTAACTTTATGATGAGAATTACCTGGCTAAATCAAAAAGTGTACATATACCTCTGTAAAGACACACCATCCATGTTTCCAATACATTTCAATTTAGGCTGCTCTAGAATCTTATTCTACTTATTTTGATAAATATTTGTCAAAGAAAGAAATAATCTGCAAATCTAGTTGCTACATATGTGCACCTGATACACATATTTTACGTTAACTTTCATAGTAGAAAGGAATAAATGTAGTACTTCAGAAAAAACACCATAATAAGTAAAACCAAATCAACATTATTTTACACAGAAAACAGCATAGTTACAGAACTCATAGCCTGTTCGAGTACGTTTTCAGTTGTATTTAGTTCTTTTTTATCTTAACAGAACTTTTATTAGAGTGCTGCTCACTTTCAAAATATGAAGTTTTCTGAACATTTGTTTCACCAGAATATGCATTTTTGAAAACTTGGTTTAACAGAGCAAAGGTTTCTTCTTTAAGATACAGACTAGAAATAGTTAAAAGGTAAATAATGTCCTCTGTATCAACATGACACTTAGAGAAAAGGCAGTCTAGTAAGCAAAATGCTCTTCTTTATGAACAGCTTAGCATGTGTTTTCCAAAAATCAATTCCATTTTGATTTTTTTTTTTTTTTTTTTGCTAGGCAGTACTGTAAATAACGAAAATAATCTGATCTGACAGAAACTAAACTCCCTTTCTTGCTTCCTGTATGAGTGTTTGAGTACGTGCCTGAGGTGAGTAGAGCAACATTTAATGGTTAGAAAAATTCTTGCTGCTTGTGAAAACCAAAACAAAAACCAAATGCTTATTGTTAAAGAATAAGGAAGACAAGGCCATGCTTCTTATAAGAAATGCTGAGCAAAGATTCTCTTGACTTGTCACTAAATTCCAAATTAGCTTTACTTCAATTCTAAAAGCCATCTGTGAATCAGTACTGGTTTTATTTTTTATAGTCTTCCACTATATGAAAAAGATTGTATAGGCTTTGTGCTTTCAAGATTTATTTATTTTGTTTGCAACTACTTTTACTCGCCTTTTTTTTTTTTTTTAAAGTCTGTTTTTAATATCAGCATGGTTAAGCAAGACACAGAGGAAATCCTATAACATTTTTCCCATGTATTTGGCTAAGTGTACCCTACGAAATAATTATCAAGTCAGTGACAAACAGCAGAAATTCTGCTCAGGTACCCAAACATGACAATAACACACTTTGTTTAATCGACTGATTCTGTTTGTCTGTTACACCTTAGTCAGATTGTCTTACCAAATGCCTATGTTAAGTACTGTGAAATGGAAAGATAATTTATCATTAATATCTAAACATCCTAGAGCCATCAAAACTGAGACTTTCATTCCTGCAAAATGTTTCTACAGATGGAATAAATTTCATTCTATACTTCCCTAAGTTCATGATCTGGATATTACTGAAGTAATGGAAAAGCAATGCTATTCTATCCTATTGCTCAAGTAAAATTTCTTTGAACATGAAATTATTTTTTCCCTGGACTAGCTGGCATGAAGGCTTGTGGAGTATCCAGTTTTAGCTCAACGTATTTGCTAAGGAGCACAGCCTTAGAGCACAAATCTCTGTGTAACACCTAGGCATCCTGTATGCCTGTTTTTCAACTCATTACAGAAATCTGAATATTACTGTGATAGAATAGCAACCTATCTAACTCCATCCAAAAACTGGAGAATCACTTTACATATTTCTGGGGGAGGAGTATACTTTTAATTAGTGGGCAATTTATTGAATTTTACTTTTTAATTAACATACATAATTGTAGTAAGTATCTCTGAACATTCAGTTAATGGTAAAGTACTTAGTAAAATAATAACTAATGTATTTGAAGGAAAATAAGAAAAGTCTATCAATCAAACTATTCCATAAAATCCAAGTTTAAAAGACCCTCCAACTTCTTTAGTATTTTTTAGTGAGCTGAAAAGGCATAATATGCTCTTGCCACTGTGTAAGAGTCAGTCCGAAGAACAGTATCTGCCTGAACATCGCCATCAGGGACTTGGAGAACAGGTGCCCTGGTAGAAAGAATTCGACAATGACTTGGAGAGAGGCCTGAAGAAAGGAATTGTGTTGCACACGTTTCTCCGATCTGGGGGGCTGCGGGAAACAATAGCTGAAGGTGGATTTCACTGCTGCCTCAGACAAACCTGCCCCCCACCTCCTAAAAGGAATTATGTTATGAAGGTCAATCCAACCTGGGGACAATAACTGCTGTCCAGAAGACATATTTTCACCTGTTACCTGAGCCAGACTTGCCCCCACCTCCT